>JAODAL010014403.1:0-87587 GCA_025379985.1 Phyllomedusa bahiana | reverse complement strand
GGAAAAAAGTGAAGACACCCAGCCAGCTCTGAATCAGTCGATTACCTTAGGGGGGATTTGGACCCATTTTTAAAGCGTTTGAATTTGGGTCTTGTTATCCAAGATAGGAATCAAGAAAGGTCTCCAACTTTTCAAAAAGGCAATCCACCAAACAAAACCAATAATCCAATGGTAATCCAGAGCAAACTGGCACAGAAAGGTTGACATCTGTGTCTTTTATATCATACATGGGTGGAGACTATTTAATGCATTATCGAATTATTATCTTGTAATTTTTTTTTTTTGGGGGGGGACAGGGTCCATCTAGCTTTTAATCGACTGATTTGAAAATAAATTAATATCTTCAAAGAAAAATATGGGTGCTGATAAGTGACTTTAAAAAATAATAATGTATTTATTGGCTGTTAATATTAAATACAGCTCGAAAATCCGGCCTAAAATCCGCTTGAAATACGCGTTCAATACGCGTGCAGTAAGCGCACGTTCGCGACGGATTTCACACCGGATTTCCTGGCACAGCTCTAGACGGAATGCTACCGTATTTGCGGAACGTAAATACGGCGGCAAATCCGTTCCGAAATAAGCCGTGTGAACATTGCCTTAATCACCACCCTTTGTTTTTAATCACTGAGCCAGTTACCTACTTGCAAGCATGAGCCAGTCTAGAACTAACTTCCTCATAGAAGCTGATGAGATTAGTTTGACAGGACCAATCCTTCATTAACCCATGCTGGAATGGAGTTACACATTTATTTTCAGGAGAGCATCTCTAAGAAAACCTTCAAACATTTTACCTACAGCAGAGATTAAATTTACCGGCCTATAGTTTCCAGGATCACTTTTTGACCCCCTTTTGAATATTGGCACCACATTTGCTATGTGTCAATCCTTTGGGACATATCCTCTTATTATACAGTCCATAAATATTAAGAATAGGGGCCTATCTCTGACATTACTTAACTCCCTTAGGACATGGGGGTGTATAGCATCATGACCTGGTGATTTGTTTATTTTAATCTTCTTAAGATGGAGCTGCACTTCTTACTGGGTTAGAGAAGAAACATTTAAGGTGTAGTTTACCTCATCCTTCTGCTCATCAACAGGAAGGTCATCTTCCTCAGTAAATATGGTAGAGAAATAATTGTTTAATAGGCTTGTTTTCTCCTCATCACCCTCCACAATATCTCACTCACTACTTTTCAAAGGGCCAACATTTTCAATTTTACTCTTTTTACTATTTATATAGTTTAAATGTTGAGGTTTGTTTTACTTTATATGGCAATATGTCTTTCTCTCTACAGCTTTGCTGCCTTTATCATTATTTTACATATTTTATTTTTTTCCTTACAGTTTTAGTGCCTCTTCACTGCCCTCCTGTTTTAGTAGCTGAAACACTTTCTTTTTATTTATTGCCTTCTTTACATATCTGTTTATCCACATTGGGTTTTTCCTGTTTCTAATTATTTTATTACCATAAGGTATATACCTCTCAAAGTGGGCACTTAAGATGTTTTTAAAGATTTCCCATGTATTATCTGTTCTGTTACTTTTAAACAACTTGTCTCAGTCAATGCAGTTTAGGGCCTCTCTAAGCAAATTAAAATTAGCCTTCCTGAAATCCAGTGTTTTTTGTGGCTCCTCGACAAAAAACTCTATTGAAGGATAAACAGAAATTTATTATATTGTGGTCACTGTTTCCTAGGTTCTCCCCAACCTGAACCTTTGCTGCTCTGTCAGGTCTATTAGTCAATATTAAGTTGGGAAAGGTAATTATCTTTAGTTATTGACAAAAACCTGTTTCCTTTACAAAAACTACAGGTTTCAGTTTCCCAATTTATGTCTGGGTAGTTAAAGTTGCCCATAATAACAACCTCATTCTGATTAGCCACCTCATCTATTTGCCTGAGGAATACATCTTCCATGGGTTCTGTTATGTTTGGGGGCATATAGCAGACACCTAGTAGAATTTTATTACTGTTATTACCCCCATGTACACCTACCTATAATGACTCCACATGCTCATTTCTTGTATCTATATCTTCCCGCAGTGTTGGTTTCAGACAGGATTTTACATATAGACATACACCTCCATTCCAGTGTTTATGACCTTTTCTAAATAAACTGTAACCCTGTAAGTTGGCCGCCCAGTCATAGCTCTCATCTAGCCATGTGTCACTTATCCCCACTATGTCACATTTTTCTTCAGCAATAAATAATTCTAGTTAATTTATTTTGTTGGTGAGACTCCTGGCATTGGTCAGAATGCAATTTAGAGATTTTTCGGTTTTCATTCCTTTATCCCTGTTCTTTTAACTATTGATACCCCTTTCCTCCGCCCCACCCATTTGTTTTATTAGTAATTCACAGCTCTCTATCTTCACTATTTTGCAATTTATCTTTGTAGTTCCCTCCCCTCCAGTCCCTAGTTTAAATATTCCCCCAATTTCCTGGCCATTTTGTCCCCAAATACAGCTGCACCCTCCCCATTTAGGTGCAGCTCATCTCTAGCATAGAGTCTGTAGCCAAGACAGAAGTCAGCCCAGTTCTCCCAAAAAAACAAATCCCTCTTTCCTATGCCAATTTTTAGCCACTTATTCACCTCTTTAATCTCCCGCTGCCTCTCTGTTGTGTCCTATGGTAATATTTCTGAAAATATTACCTTGGAGGTCCTTGCCTTCAGCTTTTGACCTAAGTCCCTGAAATAATTTTTAAGGACACTCCACCTACCTCTAACTTTGTCATCGGTGTCAATGTGGACCATAACAGCTAGATTCTCTCCAGCCCCACCCAGTAATATGTCCACCAATCTGCAATATATCGAACTCGGGCCCCAGGTAAACAACATAATGTTCAACGATCCAGGTCTTTGTGACAGATTGCCCTGTTTGTTCCCTAATAATGGAGTTCCCAACTACGAGCACGTGTATAGCCTGCCCTGCACTCCTCTTTCTTACCTTTCTGGTGCAGGCGGGGTAGTGTCTTGCTGCAGCAGTGCTATTTCTGAGCTGACATCCCCCTCATCTGCCAATTTTGCAAATTTGTTGGGGTGTGGCAGATCAAGACTAGCCTCCCGGACACTTTTTCCTCTACCCTTCTTTCTGACTGTTACCCAGCTAGCTGCCTCATGTCCTTGCACCTCCATGCTGCTTTACCCCCCAGTATCTACTCCTGCAAGTGCTTACTCAGAGAGCAGCAAACTCGCTTCCAAGTTGGCAATGGATCTCAGTGTTGCCACTTGCTCATTTAGATCCAGGATCCGGGCTTCTAAATGTGCAGTGTGCACACATCTCGCACAGCAGTATGCACCCTCAAACTGTTGTTCAAGGATTGCATACATTGCACAGGATGTGCACTGGACGACATTGTCAATCATGGAACTCATGGGGATGTTACAAAAAGAGAGAGACACATAGATACAAATATAAAAATCAGTACAATGCTGTTCATTGTAAAATCCACAATTCTAAAGTCCCTCAATCTTAAGTTCCCACCCTTATGTCAAAGAAACACTTTAGCCAGAAGACTCACTCGGACGCTCAGACACTCACTCTTTTACTTAGCTTTAAACCTTTTTACCAAAGCTGTTTTTCAGTGCTGCTGCAAAACCCTCCTTTAGAGGGAAGACTGTCAGCTATTGATAAGACCGTCTACTGGACTCCTTAATCTAAAATAATCAGAAATTTTAATTAATAAATTACAAGTTATTTTCAGCACTATTTATCAATCTGATCAGCTCTATCTGCTCTATAACTTAATGCCTACAAATCAGATTGCATGTTTTATGTGACAAATTCCCTTTAAATCCATGTTGGGTTCCTGCAGAGATTTGAACCTAGTACCCCTATGCTTAAAGGCAGTTGAGTGGTTAGCATTTCTGCCTTTAGGGGTCCTGGGTTCAAATCTCTGCACGAACTAAACACAGATTCCCTTGAAAGCACCAACTTTTGTCCAGGTATTTACATAAAACATCCATAAAACAGTATCAACTAAATGTTGTTTTATAAAAAGTACACATGATTAATGCGTACAATTCCATTGACACTGTTGAAAAGTCAATGCATTTGTTTGATATTTGTCTCAGATAGCTGCTCAACAAATGAAAACCACAATCAAAACATCTGATAGATAATGTGTAGGATGAACATAAAACTTACCTATTATAAAGTAATTCATAAGTAGAAGGATCAGACTAGAAGATCTTTCCCATTTCACAATGATATTCTTTAATACAAATAAACTAAAATGCATTATTGCTCTAGTACGGTTTTATGAAGAGTTCAAAATTGAAAGCACTTGACGTAAGGCAGTTTTAAAAGCTAACACAGAAAACCAGGAGTACTCAAATCAGGAAAATATTAGGAAAATGTCTCTATTTTTAGTAAACTGAAAGACGACCAATGGTAAGTTAATTTAAATGTTCCTATCTATAAAACAGTATTATAATATAATAAAGACAGATCCTTTTAAAATAAAAATTTTCTTGAGATACCTTTCTATCCGAGATATCTACAAAGTGAATGCTACTTGAGAACACTATATTATGTTTATGTCCCAAAACAAAACCTTATCCTGTATCTATATAAATGGTTTATGTGAAAGAGATGAAAGACGGGGCAGAAGTGGAGGAGTGCTCCTACCAACAAGAGATGTCAATGAGGGTTTATACCATAACCATAATACCACAATACTATAAAGAAAAGTGAGAGTAGCCATATACAGATAGCCACAAGGAGAAAGGAAGCTCCTACAGCAGGAGATGGATTAACTGTTAGCATTTGCTCAAATGCAGAGACTGAGTAATATTGTGCCTTTTGTGCAAGTGTCTAGAAACTCTCTAGAGGCCATACTCATAGAAAATTATATAACTAAGCTTATGCCTCCTAGTGAGTACTACCATGCATTTTGAACTTGTATACATTGATTGGCCACTTTATTAGAAATGTCCAAAAGCTGATCTATTGCCACATTGTATCTCAACTGACTGTGAGAACCATAGCAACAATTTGTGACATAGATAATATTAGGTATTGAACTCATTCTGCAGAGATATTGGCCATGTGGACAAGGTTACTTCTCACATTTTCCTCAAATTAGAAGATTTTCTGAACAATCCAGCACTTCTACCTTATCCCAGAACAACCTCATCTAAGAGATGCTTACAAGATTAGTATCTGGAAAATGTAAATGCTGGAGAAACAAGGAAAACCTACTGACACATTCCTGGAACCAGTCCATGACTACTCAACCCTATACAAACATTTTCATCTGCCAGAGAGTGAACAGTAAGCAAAATAGAATGTTGGCCACAATGTTCTGATAAGCCCTACGGTCCAAACATTCATCCCAGGGTGTCAATTTAAAAAATAGAGCAGCACAAATAACTGATATTATCAGAAAACTGAAGAGCAGGAATGGAACAGAACTTTCACAATTGAACAGTCCAAGTCTAATATAATCAATCCATATAAACAAAATATTGCAGCATCAGCATGTCCAAAAACTCCAAGGTTTATTTTTCCAAGTGGTTCAAGTATGATGTTTCGACTACAAGCAGCGTTTCTCACACTTGAGAAAGGATGTTTGTAGCTGAAACGTTGCACTTATTACCACCACTTGGAAAACTAAATGTTGGAGATTTTGGACATGCTGTTGCCACTATTTTTTCTTACTGATGACCCAGGGTGTCGCAAAGAAATGGTCCCTACACCATTACACCAAAATTTAATAAACCTTGAAATGTTGACACCTGACAGAAGGGGTTAATTGATTGCCTGCCCCAAAATGTTACCATACCATCAGCCTGGTGCAACAGAAACCTGGATTCATTTGACCAGGCAATGTTTTTTCCTACTCAGTGATCTCATTTTTGTCACTCTTTTGTCAACTGGAGTCTTGCCTTTCTGCTTCCTTTAGGCAGAAAAGGCAAGACTCCATGCTATGGACCCATTATTTATGCATTGGGACTTGTGTTTGAGCATCAAAATTGTAATTCAATTTGAATGACTGTGCTGTGTCTGTTCCTCTCAGACATCTTCCACTGACCCCTTTCATCAACTACTTGTTTACATCTACAGGTTCCTATTTTTATCTAAAATCAAACCTTATTATACTATCAACACTGTTGTATGAAAACCAAACATTATTGGTAGTTTTCTTCTTCTTTTTTTTTTTTTTTAAATTAAACCTGACTTCAAATCTCACATTCTATTTTAGATGTACATGGAAACTTTTCCACAGTAAACTTGCCTACTTTTAGTAATATGCACTATGGGGAATACTAAATATTAATTTCCATATATAAATCTTGTAAGTCTCACTAAACTTTGTGGTAAAATACCAAAAATTATTTTATATGATTAAAAATCAAGGTAAACATACCATACAAAATGAAGCAGTCATAGTAAAACAAGGTATGTGAAAAAAATAGAGAAACGAAACAACCAATGCGTTTCAGATGCTAAATATTCTTACTCATGGTTATGCATGAGGCCAGCTGGAAGGCTCTTTAAATGACCCCCATAGCAAAACACACCAAAAAACTTTATTGAAAAAGAAACATACAAAAATAAACAACTAAAATTTGCATTATTATCGGTAAAAGAGGCATTAGTAATGTAATACTAAATTGGATCTAAAATTCAGACCTTTTGGATAGGAAGTATCTAAGATATTTATTTATAATGCCGTTCACTTGTGAACATTCTTGACTATAGGCAGTTACAAAAGTCAGAATATTTTCATTTTTTGTTTTTTTATATTGTATTGTAACAATTGTCTCTAGTTTTATTTCTTATAACCTGTTTTGCATGTCATAACATCCATTTGGGATATTTGCGGTTCTTTAAACATCGCGTACTAAAGTTTCCTCTTCTAAATATAGCTGTCCATGGAACAATTTCTCATTGCATGAGCTAATTCCCCATTTGGTATACTTTTAACTGTATGCATAGGATCACAGTTTTCCTATACGTTTTACCGATTATTGCCTTAGAGGTAACATCTGCTTGTAAACATAAATCCAAAAAAGAAATTTCATACTGATGCCAGTTTACAGTCAATTTTAAATTTAAATTGTTATCGTTAATGTGTTGGACAAAGTGGGGTAAGGTCGCAGGTCTGCCCGATCAAATGATCACAATATCATCAATGTAGCACCTGTAACTTCCTAAGTGTGACACAAAACGATTGTCCACAGAAAAAATATGAAATTCTTCCCACTATGCAACAAAAATGTTTGCAACAGATGGGGAGAATTTCGCTCCCATGGAAGTGCCAACTTTCTGTAAATAAAAAATATTGTTAAAAATGAAAAAGCTATGTGGTGACAAATATTTTAGAGTCGTTACAATGATGTTTTTTCCTGTGAATATTCAGAAATTTTGTCTAAAAAAAATAAGACAGCAAGACTACCCAAATTGTGAGGACTACATGAATACAAAGATTCAACATCACAGAAAATCCACAAGTATTCTGGTTCCATTATATTTAATACATATTTAGAATCTTTCAAATATCCTGGACAAAGAGGAACAAGCGGCTGCAATAAAGAATCCATCCACTGACACAAGTTTTCATTCATGGATCCAATGCCAGCTACAATAGGGTGCATTAGAGGCGGAAATAACAACTTTTGTAGCTTTGGCAGTGAATGAAAAATGGGAATAATGGGATTTTTAACATTAAAAAAATGAAATTCCTTCTGATTAAGAATTCCCAAATCAAGTCCCTCAAAATATCTTTCCTAAGTTGGATCATGTGACAATTTCTGATATGTAGTTGAATCTTATAGAATGTGTAAATTCAGTTGTATAAACAGTTCGGTATTCATGATAACTAGAGATGGGCGAATTGATTCTAACAAAGTGGAATTCGTTTAGAATTTCAGGAAAACTTCGATTCTGAACGAAGTCGAAGTTTGGGGTGATTGACGGTGACGAAGCGTGTTTTTAATTGATAAAATGGCTGCAAGCACATGGCGTTACAATTGGGAAAAGAACCCTGGGAGGAAGAAAGGAACATCCTTAATGACATGTGCAGAGATGAAGCCAATCAGAAACCGTCGGGATTCTATGACGTCACCGCACTATATAAGTCCGGACGAGATACTGGCAGTTCACACTCCCCTCTCTTTGCCGTGTTGTAGCTGCTGCAGCTCCAGTAGCTGAGATCTCACACAAAAGAAATAACTTTTATACAGCGATTTTTTGTGGGGTGTGACAGCTTTTCTCAGAGACTGTTTCTCTTACGTTCTAATTTTGATTTTGTGGGGTATTGGAATTAAAGTCCAGTGTGCGTCCAATTCAGCTGAATATACATTTTAATGCTATCTGGTCAGTTCTGGAGTACATTAAATATCCAAGGGTTATCTAAGCCTGTTGTTGCTGTTGTATTCAGTTAAAGAAACAGCGTTTTTACAATCCAAATACCATTTAAGTAAAAGGAACCTTGTTTTTCAACACCAAAGAAGAAAATTTTCCTGTAGCATAATTTATATCCGAAGGTTAATTAAGCGTGTTTCTGCTTTGTTAGTCAGTAAAATACAGGTCGTTTTAAAAAGCCACATACCAGTTAATTATTGACTGCTCTTTTCTTTTGCACAATTTATATCCAATGGTTAATTAAGCGTGTTTCTGCTGTTTTGGTCAGTAAAATACACATCGTTTTAACACGCCACATACCAGTTAATTTTTGGCTGCTCATTTCTTTTGCACAATTTATATCCAAGGGTTAATTAAACATGTTTCTGCTATTGTAGTCAGTAAAAGAAATGGTGTTTTTAAACGCCAAAGAAGAAAATTTTCCTGTAGTGTAATTTATATCCGAAGGTTAATTAAGCGTGTTTCTGCTTTGTTAGTCAGTAAAATACAGGTCGTTTTAACACGCCACATACCAGTTAATTCTTGGCTGCTCTTTTCTTTTGCACAATTTATATCCAATGGTTAATTAAGCGTGTTTCTGCTCTTGTAGTCAGTAAAATACACATCGCTTTAACACGCCACATACCAGTTAATTTTTGGCTGCTCATTTCTTTTGCGCAATTTATATCCCCAGCCAAGAGTCGGTGGGAACGTCAGACACAACTCTTAGTTGGCATGGCCCGGGAGCGGGTCAGCGGCCCTCACCTGTCCTCAACCCGCCTCTATCACATCCGGTTCCCTCAGCCAGAGATCTACTCTGTGGTCTGGGCTCAGTGCCACTATACAACGAGGATGTCAGGATGAGGAGGACAGTCAACAGCTACTTGGCAGCGAAGAAATGGGGCCAAAATCCCCTGCTTCTTGCAGTAGGCGACAAAGTATAGATGTGGCGAGTGGCATGGGAGGTCATGTTGTGAGGGGTCAGCCTCTGCATACCAAGACCATTGAGGAAGACAGCAGTGAAGATCATACAATAATCGATGATGATGTAGCCGACCACACTTGGGAGCCAGGTAAAGCAAGGGCTTCATCATCGTCAGGAGAAGAGGGCGTCAGCTTGCGCGTAAGGCAGCGGCGCAGCCAGAAACTGGGTAGTGTGGCCGTGAGTCAGCAGGGTAGCAGCAGTGCGAGGTCGGAAGTCAAGCAGCCACGGGGTAGAAAACACGCTTCGCAGGTCCAAGAAAGTAGCGGCACAGGGGCTCAGCAAGGCAGTGGCAGTAGTAGTCACTCAGTTCCGAGCGTTGGTGGTAAAATCAGCTACTCGGCGATGTGACAGTTCTTTGCTAAGACACCGGAGGAGCCGAATATGGATATAAGTAGAATATGTGGGCAGAAAGTGAAGCATCACACATGCAGCGTCACCATCCAGTGGCCTGGGAGTAACTTGGCTCAGATGTGGTGGTCCATCTTGACGCCGCAGCAGCAGCAGCAGCGCCCAATGGCACGCATGCCATTGCAGCCAGTCAAGGCTCCATCACCTCTGCAGAAGGGAGATGTTTCACTTTGCCATCATCTACCTGTCCAGATGCTCCTGCTCCTCGCTATTCATGGCGCCAGCAGTCGTTCAACAAGGTGATTGCAAAGAGACAACAATATGCGTCCAACCATCCTAAGGTGCAGAAGCTGACCGTGCCCCTGTCCAAGTTGTTGGTACTGCAGTCCCTCCCTTTCCAAATGGTGGACTCTGCACTGTTCAGAGAACTAATGGCTTGTGCCGTGTCGAGGTGGAGAGTTCCAAGCCGTAATTTATTTTCCAAAATGGCAATACCAGCCCTTCACAAATATGTAGAACAGAATGTGGGCCAGTCCTTGAGCTTATCGGTTTGTTCCAAGGTGCACGGCAGTGCGGACGTGTGGAGCTGTAACTACGGTCAGGGCCAGTACATGTCCTTTACGGCTCACTGGGTGAATATGCTTTCTGCCCAGCCACACCAACAACTTGGACAGGAGACGCCACTTTCTCCTCCACGTTGTCAAACTGCTGCTCCTACGCCAATGTCCGCATCCTTCTCCACCACCACCACCACCATCTCAGCCTCCACAAGTACTGCTCCATCATACCACATGTGTAGGGCACAGCGGTGTCACGCAGTTCTACACCTGGCTTGCCTCGACGAACGAAGTCACACAGGGGAGGAACTGCTCCGCGTCATGCAGCAAGGAATCAATGTGTGGCTTTCTCTGCGCCAACTGCAAATCAGAACCATGGTGATGGACAATGGGAGGCACATGGTGTCCACGCTGCACCGAGGAGGGATGGTCCATGCACCCTGCATGGCGCCACGTGTTCAGTATGGTTGTGAAAAGGTTCCTGAAGTCTTCCACCGATCTTCAGAAGATTCTGAAAATGGCCAGGAAACAGTGCATGTACTTCATCCATTCCTACAAAGCCTGGCACACCCTCCTCGAGTTGCAGCACCAGAATGGCCTCCCCCAACACACGCTGATATGCGATGTTTCCACCCATTGGAATTCCAGCCTGCACATGTTGGACCGACTGTATGAACAGAGAAAGGCCATTAACGATTTTTTGATGATCCAGGCGGACAGGAGTACTCACCTGTGTAACTTTGATGTCAGCCAGTGGCAGCTCATGTGTGGCACCTGCCATTTTCTGAGGCCATTTGAGGAGGCGACGGTATTTGTCAGTCGCCAGGACTATGGGATGAATAACGTCATTCCACTGCTTCATGTCCTGGAACAGATGCTGAAAAATCTGTCTGGGCAAGGGACTGGAGACGTGGCGACTACATCTCGTGGCCACATGAGTCCGGTGGGGACTGAACTGGAGGAGGAGGAGGACATTGGAACACAAGCATTGTCTGGTGAAATGAGTAGTTTTTCTACCCAGGTTACAGGAGCGGAGGAGCAGGAGCAGCTGGAGGAGATAGATGGAGATGAAGAAGACAAGGCAGATGACCCGAAAGCACCGTGGCAGTATACAGTGGAGATGGAGGCAGGGAGTCCCTCAGAGTCACTTGTGCAGATGGCCCGCAGCATGCTGATTTGCCTGGCTAGTGACAGCCGAATAGTCACTATCCGGCAGAGGGATATCTTCTGGCTCTCCATCCTATTGGACCCTCCACCCTTTTTCCCAGCTACTGAGAGGGAGGACAAACTCAAATACTATAGAGAAATCCTCCGTGGTCAGTTGGCCGCTGCCTATGTGCGGCATCGTCCATCCTCTGACAGGTCTGACCGGGGTGTTCATCAGCGCTCACGTACCACTGCCGTGGCTGCTGGGGGAAGGTGGGGGGGAGGAGCAGTACCAGCATCATCAGCAACAACCTAAGTCTGGAGTCGCTGATGAGCAGCTTCCTTCACCTGCCTAGTGAGGAGGGCACTCATCAGCAGCAGCAGGACCTAGAGCAGACCCTGAACCAACAGGTGGTAGCCTACTTGGACAGCACTCTGCCACCCCAGGTAGAAGATCCACTGGACTACTGGGCAGTCAATCTGGATATGTGGCCGCAACTTGCCGAAGCTGTCCTGCCCGGCCAGTAGTGTGGCATCAGAGCGGGTGTTCAGTGCGGCGGGGGCCATCGTTACCCCAAGGAGAACCCACTTGTCCACGGGAAATGTGGAACGACTGACCTTTGTCAAGATGAATCAGGCGTGGATCGGCCAGTATTTCCACACAACAATGCCTTAGGCATCAGATTACATCAGCCATGACGTCTCACCAAAACTTTGAGAAATGAGTCTGGGTTCAAACTACCTGCCTCAGCCACTATTCTGGTGCCACCACCCGCCTGATGCCACACATCTGCGGCCAGTTTCTCCATCTGCCTGCCACCATTTATACCAGGGACTGGCATTGTTCCACTGTATGACCTCATGCTACTGCTGCTGTTGCCCCTGCTGTGACCTCCACACTGTGTCATTGTGTCACTCTCTGACCTCATGCTGCTGCTGCTGTTTTTGCTGCTGCGATCACCTCCACAACCTGTCAATGTGCCACTCTCTGACCTCATGCTGCTGCTGATGCTGCTGCCGTGACCTCCACACTGTGTCATTGTGCTACTCTCTTACCTCATGCTGTTGCTCCTGCCGTCACCTCCACTCTCTGTCATTGTGCCACTCTGTGGCCTACTCCTGTTTTTGCCACCTCCAGAATTGGTCATTGTGCCACTGTTTGACCTCATGCTGCTGCTGTGGCTGCTGTCATGACCTACACACTGTGTCATTGTGCCACTCTCTGACCTCATACTGTTGCTCCTGCCGTCACCTCCACTCTCTGTCATTGTGCCACTCTGTGGACTACTCCTGTCTTTGCCACCTCCAGACTTTGTCATTGTGCCACTGTCTGACCTCATGCTGCTGCTGTGGCTGCTGCCGTGACCTACACACTCTGTCATTGTGCCACTGTCTGAACTCATGCTGCTGCTGTAGCTCCTGCTGTCACCTCCAAACTCTGTCATTGTGCCACTCTTTGGCCTACTACTGTGTTTGCCACCTCCAGAATGTCATTGTGCCACTGTCTGACCTCATGCTACTGCTGTGGTTGCTGCCATGACCTACACACTCTGTCATTGTGCCACTATTTGGCCTACTCCTGTTGGTGCCACCTCCACACTGATGACGTCATCTCCACACTGTGTCACTGTGCCACTTTGTGGGCTTCTGATGTTGCTGCCACCTCCAGAATTTGTCATTGTGACACTCTGTGGCCTACTCATGCTGCTGCCAAGTGACCGCTGTCTCACTGGAACACCCTGTGGTTTCCTAATGCTGTTTCCACCATCACCACTCTATGATGTTGCCACTATGTTTAGTTTTCCCCTTCTTTTCACCTGTCAGAAGGAATCCGAAGGATCAGGATTGTCTAGCCAAAAGCAGGAGTGGATACAGAACACAGAAGATATGCAAATATCCCATTTACTGGTCTTCTCTGTTTTGGATCAACTCCTTTTTGTTTTTGGCCTTAGCAATACTGATGGATTATTGACCGATTGAAAGCGGACACTGACGGATGAAAGGAAGGGCAAAATGATCAGAGACGTCAAAGCAAAGTTACTGCCGACACCTTCTCCACTCATTCGGGGGGGGCCTCTACATGTATCAGCGTTTAACAGAACAGATTCTGTCATATTTTGTGACGGTTTAAAGCTCTGATCTCATGGAGTGACCCCTGCTGTGATGTCCCCTTACTGTGCTGAGACCTGTGTTGGCTCCAGTAACCTACTACTGTGTTCTTTGACGCTATCGTAGGATCTTAGCCCTCAGCTTGTTTTTTCCAGCTGGCGCTGCCATGACTTTATCAGGCTGCATTCCTGCTTCAGCTTTTTGGTCAGTTTTGCCCCTGTAAGTGCCCAGGGAATTTTAGAGTGAAGCAATTCTAAGATCGGCGGCAGTCATGTGCGTGTCATACTAAAACATAGCATTGTATGAAGACCAAACCAAGCTCCCTCTGCATATTTAAGCATGACACAATGTTCTATAGCACCCTACAGGCTCTGTGCAGCCAGGAAATATCTGCTTTTTAATACAATTCATCCCGAAGTAATTCGGACCGAAACTGATTTTGTCGGAAAATTTGGCAAAGTCGGGGAACCGAATTTTTGAGAAATTCGCCCATCTCTAATGATAACGACAGCACCGCCCTTATCCACCTATCTTATTGTTAAATCCAGAGGGAGGAGTGAGCTCCTCCTGCCTGCGATCATTGCAGTGCGCATCCGGGCTGTCAGGTGACGTCACCATGCTTGCAATGCATTGTGGGCAAGGTGACTGACAGTCACAATGGAGACCAGTCCACAGCAGTAATGCTGTGTGCAGGTCTCCTTTGTAAAAGTAATTTGAAGATCACTGTTATAAATCCCCTATGGGGAAAAGTGAAAAAAATTTGAAAAAGTAAAAAAACATAAAACACAAACATGAAAAATAAGATAAAAACACATACACTGCCCTTTTCCCCTTTACAATTGCCAATCGCCCCACAAAAGATAAAAAATAATGTACCCATATTTGGTATCGCCACATGTGTAACGATCTACCCTATAAATATGTCACGTTATTTAACCCATACGGTTAACACCATAAAAAAAAAGTATCACATAATTGCGATTTTTGTTCATCCCGCAGCTAATAATATGGAATAATAAGTGATAAAAAACTCATATAAACTCCATATTGGTGCTAATTAAATCATCAGTTCATCCCACAAAAAAAGTCCTTACACAGCTCTGTATACGGAAAAATAAAAGGTAATGGCTATTAGAAGACAGCGATGCATAAACATTGTTTTACACAATAGAAACACTTACACATAAAAAACTATATAAACTGAGTATCGCCATATTTGTCTCGACCCAGGGAGTAAAACTAACTTGTCATGGATACTGCACAGTGAGCGCTGTTAAAAATAAAAAAAACACTACTAGGATTGCAGTAGGATTTGCTTTCCAAAAAACGGAGTTAAAAGCGATCAAAAAGCCTTGTCCCCCCAAATAATTATACCAATAAAAATGTTAACTCCACAAAAAGCAAGCTGCTATACAGCTCCATACACAGAAAAATAAAAAAAGTTATGGCTCTCTGACTATAGCGAGGCAAAAACATGTTTTCCTTTTGGAATAAAAGTGTTTTAAGCAGCAAAACATTAAAAAATACAAATTGGGTATCGCTGTAATTGTATCGGCCTGCTGAGTAAAGCTAGGATGTTATTTATACTGCACGGAGACCCCTGTAAAAAATACAAATAAAAAACACTACCAGGATTGCTGTATTTTGTTCAAAATGCCTCACAAAAATCTTAATAAAAAGTGATCAAAGCGTCATATGCACCCCATAATGGTACCAATAAAAACATCAACTCATCCTGCAAAAAACAAGCCCATAATCAGCTCCGTATACAGAAAAATTATGGCTGTCAGACTATGACGACATAAAAATGTTTACAAACCCATTTCTATTTTGTAAAAGTAATAAAACATAAAAAATTATATAAAACTTATATAATTGCAATGGTACCGAACCACATAGTAATGTTATCCTGTCATTTATCCTGTAACAGGGTGAACACTGTAAAAATGAAGCCCAAAAAAACAATGGCGGAACTGCATTCCCCTCCCACCCCCATTTTCATGGCCCACTGCTAAAAACACTACGGTACACCTGGGCACCCAAAATGCACAATACACCCCTAGATGAGATCCATGTAGGGTGTTGAATCTAAAATGAGGCAACTTCTGGAAGGTTTCACCTGTTCTGGTACTTTGGGGGCTTTGCAAATACGACATGGCCCCACCAAAATCTGTGTTCCAAAATCCAAATAGCCCTCCCTCCCTTGTATGCCCTGTCATGTGCCCAAACAGCAGTTTACACCCACTTGTAGGGTATTACTGAACTTGGAAGAAATAGCGTAAAATTTGGGTGCTTTTTTCCAGGATTCCAAGTAAAAATTAAATATTTTCAGCTAAAATTGCAGATTGATGGACAAAATATGTTTTTTTTTTATTTTCAGAGCCTAATGCTAAAAAAAATATAAAGTATTAAATTTCTTTTTTTATTTTAAAAGGAGAGGTTACATCTAAGTCAATAATCAGTAAAGCTTATAGGAAAACTGTAGCAGGAAATACCATTATTAAGGCTATGTCATGTCGTCCTATGCATACATTTAAAATTATACCAATTGGGGAATTAGCTCATGCAAGGAGAAATTGTTCCACGGACAGGCTATATTTAGAGTAGGAAACTTGAGTATGCGATCGTTTAAACCACAATTATCCCAATTGGATGTTATGCCATGCAAAACAGATTATGAGAAATAAAACTAGAAGTCAATTGTTACAATACAATATAAAAAAATAAAAAAATTAGGATATTCTGACTTTTGTAACTGCCTATATTTAAGAATTTTGACAAGTTAATGGCATTATAAACAAATATCTTCCAATACTTGAACAGGATCGTATTTTGCCTCTTGTGCTTCAGAAAGGTTGTCATTTTTCAGCTAAGAGTGCCCCCACCCTAGGTAATTTGCTTTCACCTAGTCTTGTTCACACTGAATTGAGGGATCGCGGCACTTGGTTATCATGCTACAATTTTTCAAATGTGTGGATAAATGCTGCTGTGTATGTAAATTAGTTTTGAGCATTAAAGAAATCATTGGTAGTCTCAATCCTTAACCCTATCCCATTAGATGGTTTATTAATTGTAAAACTATGCATGTTGTGTATTGTATTTCTTCCACACAATGCAGTAATTCTTATGTAGGTTGCACTACTAGAAAATTAAAAACAAGAATTCAAGAACATTTTCGGGATGCTGGTAATCTACGGACTTCTAATCCTTTTAATGTATCTAGACATTTTTTTCGTGAACATGCAGGTTATCTAAGCGGTTTTAGATTTTCGGGCATAGAAAGAGTTAACAGACTGGCTAGAGGTGGGGATTGGAGATGCGTTCTGCTAAATAGAGAAGCTCTTTGGATTCTTTGTTAAGATACTTCTTATCCAAAAAATCTGAATTTTAGATCCAATTTAGTGTTCCATTACTAATGCCTCTTTTCTACTGATAATGATGCAAATTTTAGTTGTTTATATCTGTATGTTTCTTTTTCAATAACGTTTTCCAGTGTGTATTGCTATGGGGGTCATATAAAGAGCCTTCCAGCTGGCCTCATACAAAACCATGAGTAAGAACGTTTATCGTTGAAATGCATCAATTGTTTAGTTTCTCCTTTTTCACATACCTTGTTTAAATACGACCGCTTCTTTTTGTATGGTATGTTTCCCTTGCCTTTTTAATCATATAAAGTACATTTTAATATTTTACCACAAAGTCTAGCGCAGACTTACAAGATTTCTATTGTTTACGGCTGCAAATTCCAGCACAGCGGTGATGAGCTGTTTGCTATTTTCCTAATTAATTTCCATATACTCTCATTCCAATAATGATAGAGCAGGAGTCTCTAAAAAAGTGTCCATTTAGTGTATACTTACCTTTTAACTGCCAAGCTTGATGTACCCCTAGCAAATAAAGTGTTCCTGAATTTGCAACATAAAGGACTGTATTTCTTGCCACATCATTAATTCATATAACACCATAATATTCCACAGTGTTATATATTGTCACTATTCACATTGGTCACAGCTCACAGTCTAAATTCCAAATTAATTTATGTTTTTGGAGGGTTGGGTGGGACAATCAGAGTACTTGGTGGAAACCTAGAGAAACAAGTTGCTTTCACTCATACTCTCAAATCATAGAAACAATTATAGATCGCAAAATTAAGAGCTGAAACAAATTTACCAACTAAAAACAGCCCTATTAAAACATAACTTTTAATGGAATAAAGATTGAGAAGTCCATCACATATGGATCCATAGACAGAATAACATAACATAAAAAAACATAAGCCAAATAACATTACATAGATAAACATAGGCCAAATAACAAATTTAGATGTATGAGAGATACCACAATAATTAGTATCATAATAGGGTAAACAGACTCACAGTTACTTGTTTATTTAATGTCTTCCAAAAAAATATAGTTTGGGAAACTAGGAAAGTTAAGTATATCCACCTCACACTTACCTGCCTAACAGCAGAGTAATCACCCCAAAAGGGTGTGACTACACCCCAAAGTATCCCTAATACATTGAATACATGTGACAAACCCCAAATACAAATATTTGGGGCATCCCATTTTGACGCGCTTCTTCTGAATTCATCAGGAGATTAAAACAAAAATATTATATGGCCCATACAAGCAGGGAACTAAAACAAAAATATTATATGGCCCACACAGTCTCCAATGATTCATTAGATAAAGAGATAAGGTGGATAGGTGTAGTGCTAACAAGGCAGTTACCCTACACTGCTTGCCCTTCCATTACACACCTGAAGGGGTTAGTGCCCCATATACTTGGGTTTAATGCTACCATACTTGTTTGGCCACTCTCTTATATACAACACATACATAAGATCCTTTAGGAGCCTACTGCATACTCTTTAATTGTATATAACTTTAACCATTTACTATACAGTTAAACAAAGCTTTGTATAGGACAAAACAAGAAAAAACAGTCCTAAAATGAACAAAAGCTTTAGCTGTGATTAGTGACTTTACACTATATAACAGTTTACTTGATGCTCCGTCAGGAGTGTGTCGTAGTGGAGCCATTTACCATGGGTAAGATGGTATATTTGTTACTGGTTTAATATATATTTAATCCTGCCAGTTTTCATTGATTATTTATCCGATTATTGTATGCCTATAGTAACTATTTTAAGTCTTAACTGGCTTTGGAGCCCATGTTTGTTACTGCTCTACTACTACACTGCCTGTATCTTGTTGTTATTGTCCACATTTTGTTATGTGTTTTTGTTATTATTTTTTAACTTTAAAATAAAAGACTGTTTAGCTGTGTTTGTGGAATTTAGTCCTCTATATTTTTCTTTTTTTGGTTTCATATGTTGAACTAGAGTGATATGACCACTTGTTGCTAATTGGAGGTATAGTATACCGTTACGTTTATACCTAGCCTAATGTTAATCCTAAAAGCTATTTTAGCATTAATAATAACAACAATATACTTGTTGAGTTTTCAGTAGAGACACCTGGTTTATGTACAAAGGTTATGGCATACATTTTTTTTGACTGTGAGCTCTTCTAATTTATGCAGGACACACCCACAAAAAAGTATAGACCCAAGACCAAGGGGTTCACATCCACTTTTGGTTTGAGGGCTACATTGCCAGATTTTATTATCAATGAACTAAAATTACCAATCTGTTAGATGGATGGTACACTTAGCATAATTACTTATATATATATATTTTATGGTTAGCTTTTTGAAGAGGGAGCACACTGGTCCACACAGTCCTGTTGGTTGTCATTGGCTTAAGGAAGGCCTCCAGGCATGCCACAATTGTACCTCTATTACACCCAGCTATAGAAGTACTGTAGACTATAATAAAATTATCAAGTGTAGTCCAGTCTCCTAGAGGGACTAAGGGTATGGGCACATGGCGTTTTGCAATATGTTTTTAGATTCATAAAACATAAAAAATGTGGTGTGTGTTTGGATGTATTTTCTGGATTGCAAAAACGTTCCCTGTAGTTTTAAATAGGTTTTGTGATGTGTAAAACGGATCTAGAATTGACATATCAATTCTTTGATCGGATCCGTCAAATCATCCAGAGGATCCAGCTAGTGTTGAGCGATTATTATCGACAAAGTTGAAATCGGCACAGTTTTTATGTTTGATCGATTTTTTTAGATCATGCGATAATTAAGGTTAAATCTGTGCATCATCTATTAAGATCGCGCCATTTTCGGCGCTTTCTTTTCATTTTGGGGGCCAGCAAATCAGCTTACAGAATAGAGCAGGGTGAGATGTTGTGCGATGTCATGACTGGGATGTGTATGGTTGCGATTGGCTAAAAAAATCACATGACCATCGTTTTAAAATAGAAGAGCCCTTCCTGTTCATGATCAGGTCTCCTCAGTGTCTCATAGCAAGTAGACGTGCGCTCTGCCTGTGTCCCAACCAGCCCCAGCGAAATTAATTTTAATTTCTTCAAAGAGAAAGCGCTACTGTAAGCGTGATCCTTAACAACTTAGTTTAAATCAGAGGATTGGAAGATTTTATGTTAGTTTTGGTAGAGAGTTTTAAAGGAGCATCTACCGCTGTTTAAAATCCACGGAGGGGAGCGGAGGGGGGGGGGGGGGGGGGGGGGGCCGGGGAGGCGAACACAGACAAGCTCTGTAAAGGGAAAACTGGATAAAGTTCGCCAAGACTTAGTGTAGACATTTCAACTGCAAAAAGCTTTATTTAATAAAAATTTTTCCATTGAAAATTTCCTGGATATTTTAATTCCAGCTTCTCCAGCCCCTGTTTGGGTTAAGAATGAAGGTGTTGTGTTTTCTCTCCCATAGACTTTAAATGGCCACGAAACATCAAAATCTTAACCATCGACCCATCGACTATCTTTTCGATGAAAGGTCGAACTATCGGCCAACGACCGATGTCGATGGCCAACGTAATCGCTCAACACTAGATCCAGCCTCTTCTTCTGAGGTCCGCAGAAATCTCTTTTCTTCATGTTATGATACACTTCTACAAACATGTGTTGTGAAGATCACACTTTTATAGATCTCTGTTTTTAAAATAAAACAGGTCATCCAATCACACCTGATTGTCATCCCATTGATTGAACACACCTTACTCTGACACCTGACTTCAAATTATATGCTAATTGTAAAGGTTCACATACTTTTGCCACCTATAGCTGTGATATTGGATTTTGTCACCTCCAGCTGTGATAGTATGATATTGGATCCCTTTCCTTAATAAATAAAGTCCAATAGTCTGAAGTTCTTTTTATTATTTGGTTTTCTTAATCTAATTTGTGAAAATGTGATGCAGTTTTAGCTTACATTTATGCAGAAATATAGAATATATGGAAGGGTTCACAAACTTTAAAGTACCATGTCCTAGAGTCTTTCATATTTTCTGTTGCAGATAATATTATTTATTGTTATGCAGTTGAACTGGTTGGGAGGTCACTGCACATAACCTGCAGCACTGCAGGCATCACTTTGTCAGGCAACAGACATTATACATTAACTCTGTCCTCTGTGAACAGTGGATGTTGTGCAGTGAAAGGATTCCAGCTCGTTAGAGCATAGTAGTTTGATTTTTTTTTATTTTTTTTTATGCATAGTTGTCCTTTTATTTTTCTATACTATGACATGTTTTGTATGTTTGAATCCTTAGGAAAACCAAACATAAACAGATTAGGTTCCAATCAAAACATAGAGGCAATCCTGAGAAAAGATAGACATAAAAAAATGCAGACCCAAAAGAGAAGCTTGTGCAAAAGGACAAATATATCAACAAACAAAATAATCAAGTTTATTCAAAAAGAGTTCACAAAATATGTGTAAAATAAAAGATCACACAAAAAGTTAAAAAGGATTAAAAAACATGCACACAAAAAGATAAAAATCACTCTGAGGGGCAAGTCTAATAGGAATGTTAGTAGAAAAAGTACATATTTAATGAATACAAACAATGTGGATAGGCACAAGTTCCAGTTAAATAATGTAATTGCAAATAATAAATAACAGTAGAAGCACCAATACGCGAAGTATGAAATGAACATAAGTAAACAATAAGCCAGAAACCATGCACCAGTCAGACTCGACACATTTCACTACATTGTTCACACCAAGCAAGGCACATCCCTATGGAAATCTTTCTAAAATGATTGTGTGAAAAGTTTTTATTGCAAGCATTGGTGTATGTAGCCTTGTTTTAGCTGTTCAAACTTCAGGTTGTATGGAGCCATTATAATAATCAAGTGCAACTGTAAGCAAACAGCGCCATATGAAGCCAATAAACCCTGTTTACCCCAGACATCAGTTTTGTATAAATGTCTTGATAACACAATGTTATGCAGAGGTCACATATAGCTGCACATAGTATTCATGGTATCCAGCCATAAAAAAAAAGTGAGTCACCCTGCAAGATCTGTGCCTATAACCCATATAAAGGCAGATCAGATGAGGCACCATTTACGGAAATGAGAATAAATGATTTTCTAAATCCCATATAATGGTAATCCGAATAGAATAATACAACAACTTATTTAAAAATAATATATTTCATATAAAGTTAGATTAGGGATGACAGGTTTTTGGCCAAGTGGAGTTAGTCAGATAGCACAAGGTAACTATTAAAAATAAAAAGAACTGATTATAAATCACTCTTCCACCACAGTCGTAACTATAATTTTTTGTTATGTGCTAGTCCTACTATAAACAAGTGATATAGACCTTGGTTTTCCCAGCATCAGTTCCCTGAACCTTAAATCAGTGCTTCTATCCCAAAGCACCTGTATAGCTAAGATTATATTTAGTTGCAAGGAAAAAATCAATCATTTTAAATCTGACACAGTGTGATGTTCATTTCAGAATGTATCCATCATTTTTTTTCTTCAGAACACATCTCTATACTCAGCCAATGAAGCTGGAATTTAGTTCATACATTCTTTGAAAAATAGCAGTCAGCTTTGTCTTGTTACACATCTCCTGCACTGAATTTCCTTTTTCTTCAAATTTGGAATAAAATTTTAGCTAACCAACAAGTTGATAATTGGAAACGAGAGATAAATGCATTTGCTAGGCTTTTGAGTTAACGTTTAAAAAAAAAATTAAACAAATAGGTATAAATATACAGAAGAGTGAAAGCAACCAAAATATTATTTAATGGAGGATATTTGGTTATCTGTGCTTCATTCTATCTATACATATTATAAATCTATTGAAAGATAAATGAATAACACTTTTGCATTATTTTGTGCTTTCTTAGAAGCCTTGTAAATCTTGCAGATGACTGGTTTCTGAATTTTCTAAGCCAAGTGATTTCAACAACTTAGGAAAGTTAATTGTCTTAAATGTCTACTTTTCTGAAAATTCATACTTGAAGAGACTCTGAATTTTTGTCACAATCCCATGAGAAAATATTCTAAGACCACATTTTCTGTATACTTTAACTTCTGAAAGTAGACATTAATTACAATGAGCACATATAAAAATTCCAGACTCAGTACCTTCAAAATGAACTTGGATATCACTGCTCACAAGGAAATAGTATATGCTTGCTTGCATGAACCCATCCAGCCTTGATGATTGGATACATCCATTACTCCACAGAGACATTTATTAAACATAGCGTACTTTCATATGTACTATTAATGGTCATACAACCATAAAAATCTACAATAAAATCTAAAACAAAACAAAACATAAGATACATGTTTTGGGGCAGGTGAAGTTGAAATGGTTTCCTCTCACTTCCTCATCCCCCTTTACTTGACTCCATGAAACACAGCTATACCTGCTTTATGGTATTTTTTTTTAATTAAAGGAGGTATTCTTCAGTAATTCGTTACCACTAGTGTTGAGCAATTGCGTTGGCTATCGAGATCGATCGATAGTCGATAGTAGGAGATAGTACCGTGCCGCTATCGATAAGGTTTTTTTTTTTCCGATAGTGAGCATCGATTATGAGCGATTACCATTAAAGTCCTATGGGAGAGGCCAACAACAAACAACCACCAGTTTCATTATTAAATTTACAATACAAATTACACTACAACCCAAACAAGGCTGGAGAAGCTGAAATTAAACATCTTACAACAAAACACAGACAACAGGTCAAAATGGATAACGTTGCTACATCTTAAGGCACAAAAACCACTTAGGTTTAAAAAAAGAAAGTCACAGAAAAAAAAAGTCACAGACCACCCATTCACTATCTATCCCTGTCTTGTACCACACAAGCAATGACCCATAAACAACCCTGCATCATCAATCACACCACCCCCACCCACAAAATTTTAAAAGTGCCAGAAGGCAGTATGGGATTTGAAACCATCATGTTACCTACTCTTGAAACTGTACATTGAATTTCCCTGTCCTGGAACGCCGGGCATGTGGAGCCCCCCATGAGCCCGAAAACTGCATTACCCCCCCCAAGCCCTGACCCCCCCCCCAGATTTTAAAAAAAAAAAGTGCCCCCGGCCCCGCTCCTGCCGCAAAAAGGAGTCTTTTTCACCAACACCCATTTAAGTTTAACAGGACATATAAGGAGGGCGTCGTCCCCTGTCCCTGGCCACAGTATGACCATTAACCTGTCCTGCCCTGTCCCCCCCCAGATTTATACAAACAAAGTGCTCGGCAAAAAGGAGCGGTCTTTCAACAATATTTAACTAATACACAACCACCGCTAATTAAGTAGAACTTGACCTGGAACATAGACTCAAACTGTCCTGTGCCACAGCAAGCCCAGGGCCGGAGTTACCAGTGGTGCGGTAGAGCCCAGGCTGGCGTCCGTCATCAATTAACACGCAGGTTAAAAATGCCCAGATACGCACAACAAAAACTGTCGTGCTGAAGCAGAGGTGCCGGAAGCGGAAGAGTGAGACTCCAGCCTTCCTCAGTACACAGTCTAAGACCTGGATAGCGCTAGCCCCTCCTTATGATGCGGACCAATTGATCTTCACTTGGAAATACTGTTGGTTAAACGCTCCTGTTACACCCAGGTGCCCTTTGTTGCCATGGCATTCTTTTTCTCATTTTACTCCACGTGCTGGAGAAATTGTCTCTGTACTTTGTTTCTCTGCTCCGTGCTCCATACTCATGTCCTCTGAATAACCTAACATCTGTCGCAAGTATTCCTGTACCCCCTTGTACAATTCAGGGGAATTTTTTTAAAACCAGCTATTTTGTACATGCAAGTTTTTTAGTAGTTTAATACTAGAAAAACACATTTTTAAAAATAGGATGGAAACCCAAAATTGTCCTTTGTTTCTCTTTTTTTTTTCATTGTATTAAATGGATTGTCTCAATACAGGGATTGATATCTATGTTTTAACAGATCTGCAAAAAAACAAGTCATATTGCAATATGTGTCCATTAACAGTGTCCTACCTATCCTGTTTCTGGACGCAAACCCTCACCCTTTAGCCACTCTTGACAATTGTGAATAACAAATGTCTGTTTAAGAAACAACATTTTTTTAGAATAGACCTATAGTATAGCTGCATTCAAAGCAAAATGCCCCCAAAAATTCAAATGCATGACCTTGAAGCCACTTTGGACAATTGGTGAAGAACAAATGTCTGTTAGAAACAAAATTTTTTAGATAGTGACCCTGTAGTATAGCATGCATGTCAACAGCAAATGCCCTCCAAAAATTCAAACATGACCCATGAGCCACTTTGGTCAATTGTGAAGAACAAATTCTGTTAGAAACAACATTTATTTATAATAGGACCTGTAGCTATTGCAGCATTTCAAAGCCAAGCATGACCCAAAAAATTATAAAAATGACTTCTCAGCCACTGTTAAAATTGTTGAGGGAGAAATGCCACTTAGAAGCCACATTTCAGTTTCCAAGGGACCATGATTATTGCTGTATCTCACAGCTACCTGACCCCAAAAAATTATAAATATGACTTCTCAGCCACTATTAAAAAATTGAGAGGGAGAAATGCCCACTTAGAAGCCACATTTCTGTTCCAAATGGACCATAAATATAGCTGTACTCACAGCAACATGACCTCAAAAACCATTGACAATGCAAAACTTCTTAAGATAAAGTGACTAAATGAATACGGTGTTGTCATGAAACCTTGCTGTTTCCTTTTACAAGTCTCCTCACAGCAAAAGAGAATAAAAGAGGAAAGAGAAATAAAAAATTGCAGTAAAAATGATCATTTTTAAAAGAAAAGTTTCAGAGGACCATTTCTGTTGAAGAGAATGTGTAAGTAGAACCGGCAACTAATCGGTGACCTCGGCAATTGGGGCCACACAGCATCAGAGAACTATGCCTGAATCATCATGAAGAAAGTCAAACGATCCGCATTATCTGTGGAAAGCCGGATGCGTTTTCTGTAATGGACACCTCCAGCTGTGGCTGAAGGTCCGCTCAGATATGACGCTGGCTGCTGGGCAGACAACACCTCCGATGGCGTGACGAGCCAGCTCGGGTCATTCGTCCATTTTGATACCCAGAAGCTATTGGGTCTGGGGCAATCACATGCAAAAACATCGGTGTTGAGACGCAGAAGTCGTGCACTAAGATCTAACTGATCTCTGTGTGTTGGATGTGTGCCATGCATTTGCATGCGTTGGTAGGTTAAACAAAGATTGCCAGGGTCCACCCATAGGCTTCCGCCACCTTGCCCTGCTGCTGCCCTACGCCTACTTGGCACTCTACTGCTTGTCACTTCGCTGTGTTGTTCACCGTGACATTTGGGAACGAGAAGCCAGACCAACAGATGTCTCCAGTTGAATCAATCAGCAAGGTCTCCATTTCCTGCATTTTACTCTCTATTTGGTGGGTGGAAGAAAGTGCTGAGTTTTTGTTTTGTACTGGGGATTCCAGAGGGTGGCCACCCAGTAAACTGTTGTTCCATATTTGATGGCTTTAATGCGAGGATCAAGTTGAGGAAAGGAGCATCCAAGCACTCATGTGAGAAATGGAGCCTTCATTTCTCAATAAGCCTCTGGGTCGAGGGCCCTAGCAACGATCTTCCTCACTCCTCCCTCCGCCTCAATTTCGCGCCAACCTCTTTCCATCCAACAGGGACGACGGAAACATCGGTGTCAGGTAAGCCCTCCTCCTCCTCACGCTGCCTCCGGCACAGCTTTCAACACAGCCCTGACTTGCCTGAGATGATGCACCCTAAGCTGATGCGCCACCTTGCACTAGCTCTCTGGACCTCCGAACCACTGCCAAGGAAGACCGAATGAAATTGTGAAACGTCCGGGCCTTGTGATTTGACGGAGAGAAAGGCGTCCGTGTCCCGCATCTGTGTCCGTCTCCTCCTCCGACGCTTGCGGGACCTGTTGTTCGAGTGTCCAAGATCGCGTCTCCAGTACTAAGATCAACACCACAATGCTGACAAAGGGCATTGTCTGCACGGACCCATTTTTGGGGGCTTCTTCAAAACTGGCAAGGATCATGCAGAACTCTTTAACCTGCCTCCACTCTCGGTGGTTCAATCCAAAAAACCCCGAGGTCCTGCACCGCGCTTGTCAGTCCATTTGCCCCTCTCGTACTGCAATGGCATTGCGCGTCTGCCACATCCCCCCCCGCCTGGAGCATGTGGAGGGTGGAATACCATGCGTTGTTGCCACGTCAACAATGAGACGGATGACCTGGGGAGGCCGAGCTGACGCTGCAACGCAGCCATGCGGGATGAAGCAGGGGTGCGAACTGAGGAAGTGCGAACTTAATTCGAGCCTTCCTCAGCAGGGAATTCCCAGATGCCGTGTATGCTCTATAGAAAATTTCTGGACGAAAAGGTTCAAGACATGTGCCTTGCAAGGAATGTAGCACCACCAAACTATCTTTTTAAGGGTGGCCAGCAGATTTCGCCCGTTATCGCACACCACCTTGCCAGGCACAAGGTACTAGGTCAAACCCCAGGCAGCGCTCGGGATCTCGTTGCTTAGAGCCGTCCACAGTTCCTGACCTTTTTGTGTGTGGGACGCTCCAAGGCAGATTAATTTCAACATCGGCCTGGTGTCCTCTGGGCCACGTGATGCCACCAGAGGACCTAGGTGAAAGAGCCCTTCACATCTCCTGCGGTTTTTGGAAGAGCGTGCGCCGATCCAGAGAGCCACCGATCACCCCCCCATAAGACCCATCCACCCATCACAACCCAGTGAGCTGTCACAGAGATAATAGCGGCCTTGGCCGTGCTTACTAGTCCATGTGTCGGTGGTGAGATGGACTTTTCCGGACACAGATCAGACAACGCCTTTGAAATTTTAGATGACACCGTGGCTGGCCAGGCAGGGCGGCTTTTCTGGCAAAGAAATGCCTGCTCGGCATCTGATATTGGGTGCAAAGGGGGGCGAGGCCATGACGTGGCGGAACCCATATGTGTCCACCGAACACGGAAAGCAACATTTCCAAGGGCCAAAAGCCTGCAATGCCGAGAAAAAAACATTCATGCTTTTGTCTTGGATTGTAAGTGTTTAAAAGATTTCTTCTGCTCCAAACCTGGAAGACAGAAGGCTGGCTGCTAACAGTGGGCGCTGTACGGCTAGCAAGTCGGACAACTGGCAGAAGAGAAGGGTCGGATGGGGGACTCTGGTGGTGCTGGTTAGGTAGCTCGGCGACTGTGGCGGCTGAAGCGGAAGGCTGATCCCTGATCATGACTCCTGAGAGACATGGGCAGCTGAGGATCGCTTGTGGTGGCGGGAGAGAAGGAGGCGGAGAACAGAGGGTGTGACAATGGTTGAAGGCCCGGCGTCGGTCTGTGGCCTTGTTGGCCCAATGTTCCCTCCATTCAACTCAAGCATTCGCTGCAATGAGACCTAGACATGTTGGTGGTGGATTAAACCAATTAAGGTTTCTTGCCTCAGGACCTTATGCGTTTACGGCAAAGGCGGCAAAGTGACATCGCTGGGTGACACAGAGGCTATTGGTCAAAGAAGGCCCAGGCTTGAGAGGTCCTGTACCTTTTAGACGGCGATAAAGCCGCGGAAAAAAAAAGCGGGGTTAGTCGCAGACCGAGGGCTGGCGAATCATATTCAGCGGACTTTCTGGCGATCGCCCTCTGCCCTTCTTGTGGCGGGACCTTTATTGACACAACCCCATCGTCCTTCCTCCTTGTCCACCGATGAACGCGCGCAACGCAAATTCTGCGAAAAAGACCAAGATGGAAATCCGCAAAGTCGTCATCAATCATCATCATAACACAGGTGACTTGGACGTCCTGACTTTCTGGCATCCAGAAGCTGCGGGCTACAAGCAATGGGCACTGCAAGGCGTTGCGACCGCACCTTCGATTTATGCCCGATATGACCGGCTTCCTTCAGCCTCCTCTGATTGGCATCAGTACTGGGCGTCAGAGCAGACTAAATCATCCTCTGATCTTTTAAAATGCCTTCTGACCCCAACCGCATCTTTTGTCTCAAAGAGGTCCGCAGACAATGGATTTCCCACAGTGGTTGGTACACTAGTTTTCATTTGGGCTGCTTCATGTTGGAACGGATGCGGTTGATGGCTGAACGACATTGTGGCCGTTACGTGCGAGGACGAGGAGGTAAGACCTGCTAGATGCAGGTTGCATTAACCACTGAAGACAGATTGGCGACGAATGTTCATTACTTAATTTCACATGGTCCTGACCCAGCGATGACAGCCTGACGGTCCTGGCAACTGACATCCGCTGGCATGGCGTGTTGTCGCCAGCACTGGAAGGAGCACCTTTCTCTCGTATCTCTAACCTCCATCGGCAACCCTCCCCATTGCTCGCCTAACCATCTGCTTTTGCTTCCAAGTTTCAAATATAAAAATTTGTAGAAGTGTGAATAGTTTTGGATAAGTCTCTTATAAAATAACTGTAAATCACAGCTAATCTCAATTCCCCTTCTAATCCAAACCAAATTGCTGATTCAAATTTAACTGCAAGTGTCCTATCAACAATCTGGACTGGGCAAAAGCCAAAACACACGTATCTGTTATTTTTTTGGTATAATAAACGGTTATTTTTTGCACCTTTCAATTCACCTGTGGTGAAGCATAGAAAGCTGTTTTATTACGTGGATCTGCGGTCAATGAACAATGCTGGGTGTGCAAAAGTCAAAAAAAAACGTAACTGTTATTTTTTGGTAAATAAACGTATTTTTTGCAACCTTTACAATTCACCCGTGTGGGTTAATAATGAAATTGCTGTTTTTTTTTAGCGTGATGCTGGGCGTCAATGATCAATGCCTGGTGTGTGCAACAAGTAAAAAACCACGTAATCTTATGTTTTGGTATAATAAACGGTATTTTTTTGCACTTTCAATTCACCTGGGTGAATATAGAATTGCTGTTTTAAAGATGTTAACGTGGTGATGCTGCTCAATGAACGAATTCTGGTTCGCAAAAGTCAAAAAACACGTAACTTTATTTTTTTCCGTATGATCACAACGGTATTTTTGGCAACAAACAACCTGTGCTGACGTACAAGATTGCTGATTGTAATTTAAACTGCAAGTGATATATCAACATCACTAGGTGTATGGGTAAAATAAAAATGAACACATATCATTAAAAGAATACTGATAATAAAAGGGAGCCTTTTGCACCTAAACAAAGAGACCTGCAGTTACTAGAAATGATTGTGTATCCAATATAAGTTCAGGTGCCCAATAACCCAGGAATATTCAATAGCAAACAGTTAATCATAAAGATATCCACTACAATGTCTACACTAAGTCTTGGTGAACTTATTCCAGTGTTCTTATAGATTAGAGCTTGTCTGTGTTCCGCCCCCCCGCGGCCCCCCCCCCCCTGCTCCTCCCGCCAGAATTACAGCGGGTAGAAGCACCTTTAAAATTCTCTACCTAACACATAAAACTTCAAATCTCTAATATAACTACATTGGTAATCACAACTAAATTGTAAGAAGGTATTTCTCTCCGTGCCAAATAGACTAATTTTCGCTGACTGTTTGGCCACAGGCACAGCGCAGGTCCTATCCCTAAATGAGACGCTGAGAGACCATACGTGATGGCTTGAAACAGAAAACGCTGTTTCTAACTGTAAAACGAGGTCTGATTTTTCCAGCCATTCGCAAACCATACACATCCAGTCATGACGTCGCACACGACATCCTCACCCTGCTCCTATTTTCTGTAATCTGATTTGCTGGCCCCGCCAAAATTACAGGAAGCGCGAAAAAGGCGCGATCTCAATAGATGATGCTCAGCATGTTAACCTTAAATAATCGCATGATCTGAAATTTTGATCACCATAAAAAACCTTCCATTTAAAACTTTGTCGATAAAAATCGCTCAACACTAGTTACCACCCTACCAATGGCAAATAGACATCAGATATACATCACTTACAGACAAATATCCCTTTTAACTAGTGGGGATTGCTGATACTGCCTATCTCTTCTTGAAAAATTTTTGTATAAGGGAAAAATGTAGATCTGGAGAGACTGTGCAAGCATTATTAAAATAACAACCTACAGCACAATTAGTAACTTCAAAGTGCCCATGGTGAGACAGAGGGTTTCAGGCTATGACCTTGGTGCACAAACTATTCAGTCCTTACTGTGCATTCAAGCAAATCATGCTTACCCGAGTATAACAGACATAGGAAAATCATGGCACAGTATGTTAATTCATTTCCAAAGCTTTTGAATGGTCTTTGTTTGTAGATAACAATAACATCTGTGATATCACAGTCAAGTTGAATGCTACTAAATCTGTGTACTCATCTCACTAACACTTAACATGGGACAGCGGTATAGTATAAGCCAATACCATTTGAACTTTGAAATTGACAGTCTTTTTATTTTAGATTTTATAAATATTTTATTATATTGTGTACACCTTCCCCACTAAACGGGGGCTATCCAAAAATCCTTGATTCTCCACTGACCATAGCAGGGGGTATGGACCATCTCCGATATAATATAGTTTATAAATAGCATCTACCACATGTCCACTGTAAGTTTGCATCATTTTTTAAATGTCTTTTTATTTTTTACGACATTATGGAGCTTAGAAATTTAGTAGTCTTTTTACATATTTTCAAGAAAATTTGCAATAATCATTTTTTTGAGACCAGTATAGTTCTGACATGGCTTTGAGGGGCCTGCCTGTTAGATACCCCCATAAATTGCTTCATGTAAGAAACTAATACCCCTTAAAGTATTTACAACAGTGTTAAGAAAGTGTATTAACCCATTAGGTATTTCACAGAAATGAAAACAAATTTGAAAATTTCCCTTTTTTTGCAGATTTTTTGCAGATTTTCAGTTTGTATTCATTATTCACAGGTACACAGTAGATATGACAAGGGAAATGCAACTTAATATTGATTCTCCAGATTCTGCCTTTTTCAGAGATAAACCATATGTGGCTCTAGTGGGCTATGTGGCTTAACCACAAGCCTCAGAGTAAGAGGAGCACCTACCGGATTTTGGAGTCTCATTTTCAATACAATTTTATTTAGGCGCCATTCCAGATTTGCGGATAACCTAAAGTGCTAAAACATAATAAACACTCCTAAAAATAACCCATATTGGAAACTACACCCCTTAAGGAATATATTCAGGGGTGTAGGGAGTATATTGGCCCCACAGGTTTTTCACAAATTCTTTTTGCTTTAGGCTGTGAAAAAAAATAAATTCCAACCATCTACAATTTTAGCTGAAAATGTTTAATTTTTACAAGGAATCCTGGAAAAAAACCACCCAAAATTTGTTTCACAATTTCTTCCAAGTTCGGCAATACTTATATGTGTTTATAAACTGCTGTTTGGGCGCATGGCAGGGCGTGCAAGAGAGGGAACGCTATTTGCCTTTTGGAATACAGATTTTGATGGGTGCCATGTCGCATTTGCAGAGCCTCAAAAGTGAGAACAGAACAAGTGAAACCTTCCAGAGATCACCCCATTTTGGATTCAACACCTCCCATGGATCTCATTTAAGGGTATATTGTATATTTTGGGCGCACAGGTGTTCCATAGGTTTTTTTTAGCATTGGGCCATGAAAATTAAGGGAAAAAGACACAGTTCTGCCATTGTTTTTTGGGCTGTAATTTTACAGCGTTCACCATACAGGATAAATGACATACTAATGACACTCTGTGGCTTGTACAATTACAAGCACATAAATTTTATATAGTCTTTTATGTTTTATCACTTTTACACAATAGAATACGTTTAAAAAATTGCGTTTTCATGTCGTTATAGTCTGAAAGCCATAACTCTTTTTATTTTTCTGTGTACAGAGATGTGTATGGATTTGCTTTTTGCAGCATGAGTTGACGTTTTTATTGGTATCATTTTTGGGGGGGCAAAGCTTTTTGGTTTTAAATCCGTTTTTTGGAAGCCAGGGTGAAGAAAATAGTGCAATCCTAGTCGTGTTTTTTTAATTTTATTTTTAACAGGGCTCACTGTGCAATATACATGACAAGTTAGTTTTACTCCCTGGGTCGAGTCGGTTATAGCGATACCCAATTTGCATAGTTTTTTTTTTATGTTAAAGCGCTTTCAAAAAAAGAAAGAATATTTATGCATCGCTGTCTTCTGATAGCCATAGCTTTTTTATTTTTCTGTATACAGAACTGTGCTTGTTTTTTTTTTGTGGGATTAATATTTTAACTGGCATCACTTTGGCATTTAGAGGAGTTTTTGATCACTTTTTATTCCATTTTATGTGCTGCGGGATGAACAAATATTGCAATTCTGTGATTGTTGATTGTCTTTTGTCCTTACGACATTCACCATGCAGGTTAATTAACATGACAGATTTATAGGGTAGGTTGTTATGCATGTGGCGATACCAAATATGATAACTTTTTTTTTCATCTTTTTTGGGGCGATTAGCATTTGTAAAGTGGAAAAGGGCAGTGTACGAGTTATTTTTTTATTTTTTTTGTGTTTTACTTTTTTGTACTTTTTAACTTTTTCCCATAGGTGATTTGTATCAGTAATCATGAGATCACTGAAAAAATAAAGGTCAATACAGAGCAACTGTCACTCACCATGTCCGGCAATGCCCACAATGCATTGTGGGACATGGTGATGTCACAGACAGCCCCGATGCTTTAGTAAAGCATCCGTGCTGTCAGGTACTGCTGCTGCACCGATAGCAATCAGAAAGAGCTTCCTCCTTCATTCTGTGCATTAGCTCCCACTAGGATGTTCCGGTACGTCCAATGTCGGGAAGGGGTTAAAACCATATAGAATTGCTGCCTCAGTACTATGACATGATTACACTAAGGATTCCCTCATCTTATTGAAAGCCAAATCTCCATAACTATATGGGTATGTTCACACAATGTATTGTGGGGCGTATTTCGGTGCATAATTGCGCTGCAATATGCCTGAAATGCACCATGAAATTACGGTAATTCATAGCTCTCATAGAGAGCTATGAATTCCGTCCGTCTACCTCAGTGTACAATACTTGTATCATATTGTACGCCGCGGGTGAGAAGTGACATTTCACTTCTTCGTGGCGCTTACGCCCCCTTGTGCTTTAGAAGTACGCCCTGGACAGCATGTACTTCTAAAACACCCGGCGTATTGCGCTCGTACAATGCATGCCTCAATATGCCATGTGAACAAACGCTACCTGTAGGAAATATAAAGAAATAAAAAAAGAAATAAAAAAGATTACTATGTAAATACCTCTCCAGAGTCAATCCTGTCCAATACAGGAAATAATGATCTATTATTCTAAAATCTGTTTTGTTTTCTCTGTAACCAATTCACCACATAATTTCCTTATGATTTATTAGACATGATATTTTACTATGACTTAATTTACACTGTTTGTTTTTATATGTCTACCCACATTTATTTTATGATAGCCATAAGGTCTCTGGGCCAGGTCTGAAGTCTTTGTAGATTCCATATAAGCTATGAAGTCTTCGTACAAATTTCATCTTACAGTCTCCTAAGAATCTTTGCTGTATTACTTCAGACAGTATTTATGGGTAATCTGTCCCCGAGCATTCCCAGACAGAGTGGCTAGATATTAGATGAAGCTGGGGAGAGGAGACTCTCTTCAGTCGCTCCTGCACTTTAGACTTAATTCACTGCACAACCCTGAATTGAAAACTCCTGCTCTCCACGTAGAGGAAAATTTGACTAGAAAGCAGCTTCCACCATGACGTCTCAATGCAGCTTTGTGTTTAATGGGGACTTTTCTCATTACCAGCAAATGTATCTACTAATAGGTGACAGCATATTACATTAGCATACACTATAAGCAAATAAGAAAATACAATGCACAGAATATACAATAGCACCTTGGAACAAAAGTATAATCTTATAACTAACTTGTTCCTTGTAGCAGGATCTACCACACAATTTTCAACTCCAATGCATAGATTACCTCTGCTCTATATGTTTTAGTTAGCACTATTTTACCATTATTTTGTGTGGTATGCTCAAAACTCCTGTTTTACCATGCACCAGATATTTCCTAGTGGCACTTTTTTCCTCATCTACATCCACAGTGACAAGAGACCTCCACTCATTAGCTCAGCGAACCCCATCCTGTACTATATTAGTACTTTTTCACCATTATTTTGGTTATTACTAATTAACTATTCTATAAAAAAAATTAAAATGTCAATAATACGTAAAAAAAAAGTTCTAGATTTGTACAGTTATTAGTATATAATGAATTACATTTAATATGGCATGAAGCAGACTGTTTACTGTGAAGGACATATACACCATTGTTTGCTCAGATATGGAGGCTGCCAGTGACGTCTTCAATGTTGTCATCTTTATCAAGTGAATCAGAGGAATACATCAGAAGGTGCTATAGGGTTAGTGAGGAGTCATTGACCCAATCAAGTGAACTGATTTGGTGTCCTCATGTGCTCCTGGTTCCTGAGTTTTCCACAAACACGGGGATCCGTATCCATAACATGACAGGGTTAAGCATTGATGGTTAAGAAAACCAGCCTGTATGCTGAACAATCTATTGTCCAATACCCCAAAGAATTGTTTGCCCAGAAATAGACCCATACTGATTTAGGGAAAATGGGGACTTGATATTAAGTATGACATTTGTAAAAATATAACTATAAGGACACACAGGAGCCTAGATTTTACTTTGCCGAACCTAAACATCCTACATAGCCATAGCTAAGATGTGTTTTGAAGAAATGTTAAAATGATAAAAATATAAGTAAAATAACATATGATATCATAATGATAACTCAAGATGCCTTTCTCAAGATGATTGCAACTTTAATATATTCTATAAAATAAGCACACACACACATCTATTTTAATTGTATGTTTGTGGAAGTATTCACCCCCACAAACATATCTGTTTACAAATCTATAGTAAACATTAAAATAGGCTACATTTCTACCAATACTTTTCTAACAAAAGGGTGAGCTTCATAATCAAAATTTCTATATTTTTGCATAATCAAATCCAAAAACACACATCCCTTTAAAAGGATGCCACCTTCACCTTAACTCTTATTCTAGCATGCCATCATTTATTTGACTTGCAGCCCGAAGTATGATGGCATACGACACAAGGAAAAAATAAAAAGGCCTTATAGAAACACTATTAAAAGATAATGCCCCTTGAAAAGATAATGTGTTGTGCATCAAGTATTAGGACAAAATAGATGTCCTTAGAATAACCAAAGAAAACACCTCTTGCCCTACTGGTATGGAAGTAGCAGAGTTTAGCTGGACACTGATATTTACTACACTGTGTTATCTGTTATTGGATCACAACAAAAGTCACTGAAAGTCCTGAAAAAGTTGAGATAACTTTCTGTGCCACATTATCATTTTTCAATCTAAGGATGGCTACATCTGTACTAAATTTCCCAAACTGGTGTGCATTCAAGGTTATAATTAGAGATGGGCGAATTTCTCAAAAATTGGATTCGGTGACTTCTCTGAATTTTTCGACAAAATTTGTTTCGGTTCGATTTACTTCGGGACGAATTGCATTAAAAAACAGCTATTTCCAGGCTGCACAGAGCATGCAGGGTGCTGTAGAACATTGTGCCATGCTTAAATATGCAGAGGGAGCTTGGTTTGGTCTTAATACAATGTTCTGTTTTAGTATGATACGCAGATGACTGCCGCCGCTCTTATAATCGCTTCACTATAAAATTCCCTGAGCACTTAAGAGGGCAAAACTGACAAAAAATCTGAAGCGGGAATGTAGCCTGATAAAGTCATGGCAGCGAAAGCTGGAAAAAAACAAGATGAGAGCTCCGGTGGCAACATCAGTGACAGAGTGTGGAGGTGATGGCGGAAGCCACAGCAGCATGAAGTCAGAGAGTGGCACAATGACATTCTGGAGGTGGCAAAAACAGGAGTAGGCCACAGAGTGGCACAATGACACAGTGTGGAGGTCACGGCAGCAGCAGCATGAGGTCAGACAGTGGCACAATGACATTCTGGAGGGAGCAAAAACTGGAGTAGACCACAGAGTGGCACAATGACAGTGTGGCGGTCACGGCAGCAGCAGCATGAGGTCAGACGGTGGCACAATGACATTCTGGAGTTGGCAAAAACAGGAGTAGGCCACAGAGTGGCACAATGACACAGGTGGAGGGACGGGGAGCAGCCACAGCGGGGAGCAGAGGTCGGGAGTGGCAAAATGACATTTGGAGTGGGAAAAAAAAGGAGTAGGGCCTCAAAATGGCACAATGACACAGAGTGGAGGTGACAGCAGGACAACGCATGAGGTCAGAGAGTGGCACAGGGGTGTGGAGGACGGGGGAAAGCCCGGAGCAAACAGAGGTCAGAGAGTGGGACAAAAGACAAATTTGGAGGTGCAAAAACATCCACAGATGGCACAATGACACATTGTGGAGGTCATGGCAGCAGCGCTGAGGGCAGGAATCACCAAAATTACATTTTAATCAAAAAACCCAAAACCACAATCATAAATACACAGTTGGGGTCCCCCCCCCCCCCCTGGTGGGGTGGCACATGGGACATTTGGGGGGGGGGAAAAAACTGGAGAGGCCAAGAGTGGAAAAATGACACAGTGTGGAGGTCACGGGAGCAGCAGCGAGGTCGAGAGGGAAAAAAATGGGCATTGGAGGTGGCAAAAACTGGAGTAGGGCCCCCAAAGGGACAATGACACGTGTGGAGGTCACGGCGCAGCAGCATGAGGTCGACAGTGGGGACAATACTTTGGGGTGGCAAAAACTGGAAAAGGCCAAGAGTGACAAATGACACAGTGGGGAGGTCACAGCAGCAGCGCATGAGGCAGCAGGGCACAATGAAAAAATTCTGGAGGTGGCAAAAACAGGAGTGGTCCACAGATCGGCAAAATGACACAGTGTGGGGGTCACGGCAGCAGCATGAGGTCAGACGTGGCACAATGAAAAATTCGGGAGGTGGCAAAACAGTTGTAGGCCAAGAGGGGCAAAATGACAAAGTGTGGAGGTCAGGGCAGGCAGCATGGGTCAGACGGGGCAAATGACATTTGGAAAGGGGCAAAAAAACAGGAGTGGGCAACAGAGGGCCAATGACACAGTGGGGGGTCACGGGCCAGCAGCATGAGGTCAGACAGTGGCACAATGCAATTCGGAGGGGGGAAAAAAACTGGGTGGGCCAAGGTGGCAAAAATGACAAGTGTGGGGGCCGGCAGCAGCAGCATGGGGTCGGGCAGTGGCACAATTATATTTGGTGGTGGCAAAAAAGGAGTAGGCCACAGAGTGGCACAATGACACAGTGTTGAGTTCACGGGGGGGGGGCAGAGCAGCATGGGTCAGGGTGGCACAATAACATTCTGGGGGGGGGGAAAAAAGGGGAGGGCCCACAGAGTGGACATGACCAGTGTGGGGTCACGGGCAGCAGCAGCATGAGGTAGACAGTGGCAAAATGACATACGGGAGGTGACAAAAACGGGAGTGGCCCACAGAGTGGCACAATGCACAGTGTGGGGGTCACGGCAGCAGCAGCATGAGGTCAGCAGGGGCCCAAAATGACATTCTTGGGTGGCAAAAACTGGAGTAGGCCACAGAGGGGGGCAAAATGACACAGTGTGGAGGTCTGACACCCGCAGCATAGGTCAGACAGTGGCACATGACATTCTGGAGGTGGGAAAAACGGAGTAGGCACAGAGTGGCAAAATGAACAGTGTGGAGGTCAGGGAGCAGCAGCATGAGGTCAGACAGTGGCAAATGACTTTTGGGTGGCAAAAAGGGAGTAGGCCACAGAGTGGCAAATGACACAGTGTGGAGGCCCGGGCGGAGCAGCATGGGGTCCAGACAGGGGCCAATACATTCTGGGGGTGGCAAAAAAACAGGATTTGGCCCAGGGGCACAATGGAGATGGGGTGAAGGGGCAGGAGCAACAGCTGGGGTCAGGAGTGGCACAATGACAACTGTGGAGGGCCCGCGCGCAACAACAAGCAGCCCCGATGAGGTCGGGGTGCAAATGAAAAAAGTGTGGATGTCACGGCACCAGCAACGCAGCAGGAGCGCGGTCATAGAGTGCACAATGACAGGGTGGAGGGGGGTGGAATCTGTCCCTGATAAAGATGGTTGGTGGCAGGGGAGAAAAACTGTCGCAAATGTGTGGCATCGGCGGGTGGCCCCGGGATCAGAATGGTGGCTGAGGCGGTAGTTTTAATCCAGATAATTTCTCACAGTTTGGGTGAGGGTCATGGTGATGTAGTTGACGCCCAAGGCATTGATGTGTGGGAAAACCCGGCCAATCCACGCCCTGAATCATCTTTTCAAAGGTCAGTCGTTCCCCCATTTCCCGTGGACAAGTGGGTTCTCCTTGGGTAACGATGGCCCCGCCGCACGAACACCCGCTCTGATGCCACCTATGGCGGGGAGGACGCTTGTCCCCCTGCAAAATCGGCAAGTTGCGGCCCACATCAGTTTGGCTGCCAGTAGTCCCGGGATCTTCTAAATGGGGGGGCAGAGTGTTGTCCAAATTGCCCCGAAATTTGGTCAGGGTTGCTTCAGGACCTTTCTGCTGTGGGGCAACTGCCCTCCTCACTAGGCGAGTGAAAGGAGATGCTATCAGTGACTCCATACTTTGGTTTTGCTGATGGGGTGGTACGTCCTACCCAACCTAAAAACCCAAGCAGCCCGGCAGTAGTAGTGAGGTGAAGAAACCCCCGGTCAGACCCGTCAGAGGAGGGACGATGCCGCACATAGGACGGCCCAATGACTACGGAGGATTTCCCCTTTGTATTTGAGTTTGTCCCCCTCTCGCGTGGAAAAAAGGGTCCCCCTTTTTGGACCGGTAGCGGGGGTCCAATAGGGTGGAGAGCAGAAGTCATCCCTCTGCTGGTGCTGATATTCGGTTTGTCATAGCAGGCAAATCAGCTGTTGGGGGCCCATTGAAAAGTGACCCCCGAGGGGGCCCCCTACCTCCATCCCCATGTATACTCCCACGGTGCTTGGGGGGCATCTGCCTGTCTTCCTCATCTCCCTCTACCCCCTAGTGCTCTTGCTCCTCCTCTCTTGTCCCTGGGTAGAATATCCATATTTACCCGACATGTTTGCTCCCAAAGTCCCCCTTCCTATTTCGTCCCCAGCGGGTCATTGGCCCGAGATGTATCGCACGTCTCCAGCCCCCCCCCCCCCAGACAGATTTTTTAGCATCTGTTTCCCGGACATGAAACAGGGAATGACGTTATTTATCCCCTAGTCCTGGAGACTGACAAATAACGTTGCCCCTTGAATGGCCTCAAAAACGGGAGGTGTCCGCATGAGCTGCCCCCGGTTGGCATCAAAGTTGCAAGGGGGTACTCCTGTCCCTGGATCATCAAAAAAAGTTTTTAAAGGCTTTTCTTGCTCATACAGTCGGTCCACATGTCCAGGCTGGGAAATTCCCAAAGGGTGGAAAAAATCGATATCAGAGTGTGTTGGGGGAGGCCCTTTGCCGTGAACCCAGGAGGGGTTCTGGGCTTTGTAGGAAGGATGAAGGCATGCACAGTTTCCTGGCCATTTTCGAATTATGAGATCGGTGGGAAAACTTCAGAAACCTTTTCACACCAAGATTGAAAACAAGCCCCCATGCAGGGCGCAGGGCCCCCTCCTCGGTGCAGCGCAGACACCATGTTCCCCCATTGTCATCACCCTGGTTCCCATTTTCGTTGGCGCGGAGAAAGCACATATAGATTTCTTGTGCATGACGTGGGGAGTTCCCCCCCTGTGTGGACTTTGTTGCCGATGCAACCCCAAATGTAGAAAAACCCTGACACCACTGTGCCCCACACTGTGGTTGGCAGTACTTGTGGAGGTGAGATGGTGGTGGGGGTGGGGAGGAGGGGCATTGCCGCAGGAGCCCGGTTTGACAACGTGGAGGGGGAAGCGGCATCTCCTGTCCAAATTGTTGGTGTGCCTGGAAGGAAGACATTCACCCCTTTGGGCCCCTAAAGGGACTATAGGCCCTGACCTTTGTTACGTCCCCGAGTCCCCGCTGCCGTGCACCCTTTGGGCAAACCCAAAGCTCAAGGATGGCCCCCTTCTGTTTACATATTTATGAAGTGCGGGTACGCCTTTTTTGGGAAAAAAAATTTTTAAACGGCGGGAATCTCCTTCTGGGCTGGCACAAGCCATTATTTTCTCTGAATTTTTGCAGAGTCCACCTTTTTAAAAAGGGGGGGAACTGCATTCCCAAAAAAAACTTGGACAGGAGCACGGTCAGTGCTGCCCCTTAGGATGGTTGGACGCATACTTTTTGTCTCTTTGAAAATGCCTCGCTAAACGATTGCTGGGCCATGATTTAGCAGGAGTATCTGGCCCGGGAGATGATGGAAAAGAAAAACAGCTCCCTTCTGCAGGGGTTTGGTGGGCCTTGACTGGCTGAAAATAGCAGGTGCCACGGGCCCGCTGTGGGGCCCGGAGGAGGGAACCACTTCTGAGCCACGTTTCTCCCAGGTCCCCGGAAATGGTAAAAGCTGCATGGGGGTTTGATGCAGTGCCTTTGGTCCCAACGTTAGCTCCCTGGCACGCTTATTTTTCCCTGCCCACAGTTTTATACATATCCCCAAAATTAGGTCCTTTGGTGTTTTTAGCAAAGAACTGCCACATTTCCACGTAGTAAATTTTACCGTCAAGTTCCGCACTGAGGGGATACTATTTGCCGTCCTCGCTGACCCCTGTTTCTGCTACTTTTTTTGGGCCTGGCCCAAACGGGTTTTCTACCCCCTGGGCCCCTTGGCTCCTGACCTCACACTGCTGGGTAAACCCCGTGATCCCAGCCCCAAACCCCCTTGCTGGCTGGCCGCTGGGGGCCCGCCCCGCAAGGACGCCCTCTTCTCCCGACTATGATTTAAGCCCTTTCTTTTACCCCGGGTCCCCAAATGCGGTCGGGTAATCATCATCATTTTTTTGTTTCATGTCACTGCTGTCCTCATCACCGGCGTTGGGATGCCGGGGGGGCTTTACCCCTCACAAAAAATGACCTCCCATGCCACTCTCCCTATCTTTTTTTTGCCACCTACTGCCCAAAAAGGGACTGGAATTTGGGCCCCTTTTTTCGCTGCCCAAGTAGGCTGATGCCCCCCTCAAATTGGGTTTATTTTTCGTATTAGTGGGCCTGAGCCCAGACCCCATAGTAGATCTCTGGCTGAGGGAACCGGATGGGTCAGAGGCGGGTTAGAACAGGTTGGGGGGCGTGACCCCCTCCCGGGCCTTGGGCCAAAATAAGTGTTGTGTCTGACGGTTTCCCCCCAATCTTGGGGGGTTGTCAGATGTAAACTGGGAGGGAAATGGATGACCCAGTCAACCAATCAAAAAACCATTGGGTTGTTTAATACCCAAAAACACCGAGATGCTCCCGGAATGGGTTTTTGCCCCTGCCACTTTTCAGGTGAAAAAGGCCCGCCACCTCCCCTGTTGACATACTGTTTTTTTTAAAAAGTACAGGGCATGTTTAATGAAGATATCTGTATATGATAAATCCCACACCCTGTTTTTGACTCCAAATGAACCCAAAAAATACACAGAAAAATGGGAAAAAATTACTCAAAAAAAAACAGAAACATGGCCATACTCACTGCTAGAAAAAGCTGAGATGAGTCTAAACACAGCACAGAGGCAGCACAAACCCCCATGCTATTAGAGAAAAATACCCAGGTGCAGCTGATGGGTGGTAACCAATTTATCTCTCCACTAGTGGAATGAAAGCTGCACCTTAAATTGACATCTATTAAACATAGCATGCAAAAAAGAAAAAAAAGCCGCAGTACCATACGTTGGAAACTATACAGATACAAAAATCCCCGTAAGCCAGCGCTCGCACACCTTCCATGCATGGGGGGGCGGCTGTTGGTATTCTACTTGCATCCAGTCCCCTTTACTGTTGGGCAAGTAAAAAAAAAAAAAAAAAAAAAAAACTATTTTCACATACTGGAACAATATCAAATATGAGGTATTGGTTAAATAAATGGCCACTATATTGTAAGCCTCCAAGCCCCATCAAGGTCCTCAATCTATTGGAGGCCCCTACACTCCTTAAAAATCACAAAAAAACACGAAAAATGGGAAAAAATTACTCAAAAAAAACAGAAACATGGCCATACCCCACTGCTAGAAAAAGCTGAGATGAGTCTAAACACAGCACAGAGGCAGCACAGACCCCATGCTATTAGGAAAAATACCCAGGTGCAGCTGATGGGTGGAAACCCCATTTTCTCTCCACTAGGTGGAATGAAAGCTGCACCTTTAAATTGACATCTATTCACATAGCATGCAAAAAAGTAAAAAAGCCGCAGTACATACTTTGGGAAACTATACAGATACAAAAATACCCGTAAGCCAGCCGCTCGCACACCTTCCATGCATGGGGGGGCGGCTGCTGGTATTCTACTTGCATCCAGTCCCCAGTACTGTTGGGCAAGAAAAAAAAAAAAAAAAACTATTTTCACATACTGGAACAATATCAAATATGAGGTATTGGGTTAACTAATGGCCACTATATTGTAAGCCTCCAAGCCCATCAAGGCTCCTCATCTATTGGAGGTCCCTAAACTCCCTTAAAATCACAAAACACACAGTAAAATGGGAAAAAATTACTCAAAAAAACAGAAACATGTCCATACTCACTGATAGAAAAAGCAGAGATGAGTCTAAACACAGAACAGGGGGCAGCACAAACCCCATGCTATTAGAGAAAAATACCCAGGTGCAGCTGATGGGTGGAAAACCCATTTTTTCTCTCCACTAGGTGGAATGAAAGCTGCACCTTAAATTGACATCTATTCACATAGCATGCAAAAAAGTAAAAAAAGCCGCAGAAACCATACGTTGGGGAAAACTATACAGATACAAAAATACCCGTAAGCCAGCCGTTTCGAAACCCCTTTCCCAAAGCATGGGGGGGGGCGGCTGCTGGTTTTCTACTTGTATCCAGTCCCCAGTACTGTTGGGCAAGGAAAAAAAAAAAAAAAACTATTTAGTGGAGAGATAAATGGGTTACCACCCATCAGCTGCACCTGGGTATTTTCTCTAATAGCATGGGGGTTTGTGCTGCCTCTGTGCTGTGTTTAGACTCATCTCAGCTTTTTCTAGCAGTGAGTATGGCCATGTTTCTGTTTTTTTGAGTAATTTTTCCCATTTTTCTGTGTATTTTGTGATTTTAAGGGAGTGTAGGGACCTCCAATAGATGAGGAGCCTTGATGGGGCTTGGAGGCTTACAATATAGTGGCCATTATGTTAACCAATACCTCATATTTGATATTGTTCCAGTATGTGAAAATAGTTTTTTTTTTTTTTTTTTTTTTTACTTGCCCAACAGTACTGGGGATGGATGAAAGTAGAATACAGCAGCCGCCCCCCCATGCATGGAAGGTTGTGCGAGCGGCTGGCTTACGGGTATTTTTGTATCTGTATAGTTTCCCAACGTTATGGTACTGCGGCTTTTTTACTTTTTTGCATGCTATGTGAATAGATGTCAATTTAAGGTGCAGCTTTCATTCACCTAGTGGAGAGATAAATGGGTTACCTACCATCAGCTGCACCTGGGTATTTTTCTCTAATAGCATGGGGGTTTGTGCTGCCTCTGTGCTGTGTTTAGACTCATCTCAGCTTTTTCTAGCAGTGAGTATGGCCATGTTTCTGGTTTTTTGAGTAATTTTTCTGTGTATTTTGTGATTTTAAGGGAGTGTAGGGACCTCCAATTTGAGAGGAGCCTTGATGGGGTTTTGGAGGCTTACAATATAGTGGCCATTATGTTAACAATCCCTTTTCATATTTGATATTGTTCCAGTATGTGAAAATAGTTTTTTTTTTTTTTTTCCTTGCCCAACAGTACTGGGGACTGGATGCAAGTAGAATACCAGCAGCCGGCCCCCCCCCCCCCATGCATGGAAGGTGTGCGAGCGGCTGGCTTACGGGTTTTTTTGTATCTGTATAGTTTCCCAACGTAGGGTACTGCGGCTTTTTTACTTTTTGCATGCTATGTGAATAGATGTCAATTTAAGGTGCAGCTTTCATTCCACCTAGTGGAGAGATAAATGGGTTCCCACCCCAATCAGCTGCACCTGGGTTTTTTCTCTAATAGCAGGGGGGTTTTGTGCTGCCTCTGTGCTGTGTTTAGACTCATCTCAGCTTTTTCTCGCAGTGAGTATGGCCATGTTTCGTTTTTTTTGATAATTTTTTTCCCATTTTTTCTGTGTATTTTGTGATTTTAAGGGAGTGTAGGGACCTCCAATAGATGAGGAGCCTTGATGGGGCTTGGAGGCTTACAATATAGTGGCCATTATGTTAACCAATACCTCATATTTGATATTGTTCCAGTATGTGAAAATATTTTTTTTTTTTTTTCCTTGCCCAACAGTACTGGGGACTGGATGCAAGTAGAATACCAGCAGCCGCCCCCCCATGCATGGAAGGTGGGGCGAGCGGCTGGCTTACGGGTATTTTTGTATCTGTAAGTTTCCCAACGTATGGTACTGCGGCTTTTTTACTTTTTTGCATGCTATGTGAATAGTTTGCCCAATTTAAGGTGCAGCTTTCTTTCCACCTAGTGGGAGATATAAATGGGTTACCACCCATCGCTGCACCTGGGTTTTTTTTCTCTAATAGCATGGGGTTTTGTGCTGCCTCTGTGCTGTGTTTGACTCATCTCAGCTTTTTCTAGCAGTGAGTATGGCCATGTTTCTGTTTTTTTGAGTAATTTTTTCCCATTTTTCTGTGTTATTTTGTGATTTTAAGGGAGTGTGGGGAACCCCCAATAGATGAGGAGCCTTGATGGGGCTTGGAGGCTTACAATATAGTGGCCATTATGTTAACCAATACCTCATATTTTATATTGTTCCAGTATGTGAAAATAGTTTTTTTTTTTTTTTTTTTTTCCTTGCCCAACAGTACTGGGGACTGGATGCAAGTAGAATACCAGCAGCCGCCCCCCCCATGTATGGAAGGTGTGCGAGTGGCTGGCTTACGGGTATTTTTGTATCTGTATAGTTTCCAACGTATGGTACTGCAGCTTTTTTTACTTTTTGCTGCTATGTGAATAGATTTTCAATTTAAGGTGCAGTTTTTCATTCCCCCTAGTGGAGAGATAAATGGGTTACCACCCATCAGCTGCACCTGGGTATTTTTCTCTAATAGCATGGGGGTTTGTGCTGCCTCTGTGCTGTGTTTAGACTCATCTCAGCTTTTTCTAGCAGTGAGTATGGCCATGTTTCTGTTTTTCCAAATGAACCCAGTAACAAGCTTGGGTAACCCTTGGATATTAATTGCGCTCCACAAATGGCCAGGAAAAATTTACTTGTATGTGTCGTTTAAAAACACTGTGTATTTTACTGAATGTAAAGCACAAAAAAGGCTTATTAACTTAGGATATGAATTATGCTACAGGCAAAATTGCTTCTTTGGGGGTTTGGGAAAAAAAAGGTTTCTTTAAGTGACCACAACAGCAAAAACAATGCTTAATAACCATATGGATCTAAATTGCCGCCAAAGAATGAGCACCAAAATTACCAGCTTTGTAGCGTGTTAACAATGGCTGTGTATTTTACGGTACACAACAAGAGAAAAACTTGTAATTACCTTTTCGGTTATGAATTATGCTACAGGAAAAAATGTCTTTTTTGGGCCCGGTTGAAAAAGACGGATTCTTTTAGTGACCAAAAACGCAGAACAACGTTTAAATTTAAACCCCCTGGAGTAAATTGCCCAATAGAATTGAGCAACCAAAAACTACCAGCTTTGTAGCGTGTTACGATGGCGTGTATTTTACGGTACACAACAAGAGAAAAACTTGTAATTAATCTTTGGTTATGAATTAGGCTACAGGAAAAATGTATTTTTTGGTGGTGAAAAAGACGGTTTCTTTTAGTGACCACAACAACAGAACAACACTTAATTAACCCCTGGATGTAAATTGCGCAAAATAATTGAGCAACCAAAAACTACCAGCTTTGTAGCGTGTTACAATTTGGCATGTATTTTATGGTACACAACAAGAGAAAAACTTGTAAGTAACCTTCGGTTAACAATTAGGCTACAGGAAAATCTCTTTTTTGGCGGTGAAAAAAGACGGTTTCATTTAGTGACCACAACAGCAGAACAACGCTTAATCATCCCCTGGATGTAAATTGCACAAAAGAAATGAGCAACCAAAAACTACCAGCTTTGTAGCGTGTCACAATGGCGTGTATTTTACGGTACAGAACAAGAGAAAAACTTGTAATTAATCTTCGGTTATGAATTAGGCTACAGGAAAAATGTATTTTTTGGCGGTGAAAAAGATGGTCTCTTTTAGTGTCCACAACAGCAGAACAACGCTTAATTAACCCCTGGATGTAAATTGTGAAAAAGAATTGAGAAACCCAAAAAAACTACCAGCTTTGTAGCGTTTTAAAAATGGCGTGTATTTTACGGTACAAAACAAGAGAAAAACTTGAATTAACCTTCTTTTATGAATTATGTTTACAGGAAAAATGTTTTTTTTTGGCATTGAAAAAGACGTTTCTTTTAGTGACCCACAACAGCAGAACAATGTTTAAATTTAAACCCCCAGGATGTAAATTGTGAAAAAGAGTTGAGCAACCAAAAATACCAGCTTTGTAGCGTGTTACAATGGCGTGTATTTTTACGGTACACAACAAAGAAAAACTTGTAATTAACCTTTGGTCATGAATTAGGCTACGGGGAAAATGTCTTTTTTGGCGGTGAAAAAGAGGGTCTCTTTTAGTGTCCACAACAGCAGAACAACGTTTAAAAACCCCCAGGATGTAAATTGTGCAAAAGAATTGAGAAAACCCAAAAAACAACCAGCTTTGTAGCGTGTTAAAATGGCGTGTATTTTACGGTACACAACAAAGAAAAACTTGTAATTAACCTTCGGTTTAAATGAATTAGGCTTACGGGAAAAATGTCTTTTTTGGCGGTGAAAAAGACGGTTTCTTTTAGTGACACAACAGCAGAACAACGCTTAATTAAACCCAGGATGTAAATTGCGCAAAAGAATTGAGCAACCAAAAACTACCAGCTTTGTAGTGTGTTACAATGGCGTTTACTTTACGGTAGACAACAAGAGAAAAATTTGTAATTAACCTTTGGTCATGAATTAGGCTACAGGAAAAATGTCTTTTTTGGCAGTGAAAAAGACGGTTTCTTTTAGTGACCACAACAGCAGAACAATGCTTAATTAACCCCTGGCTGTAAATTGTGCAAAAGAATTGAGCAACCAAAAACTACCAGCGTGTATTGTATGGTAAACTACTGGCGTGTATTGTATGGTACACAACAAGAGAAAAACTTGTAATTAACCTTCGGTTATGAATTAGGCTACAGGAAAAATGTCTTTTTTTGCGGTGAAAAAAACAGTTTCTTTTAGTGACCACAACAGCAGAACAACGCTTAATTAACCCCAGGATGTAAATTGCGCAAAAGAATTGAGCAACCAAAAACTACCAACTTTGTAGCGTGTTACAATGGCATGTATTTTACGGTACACAACAAGAGAAAAATTTTGTAATTAACCTTCGTTAGAATTAGGCTACAGGAAATTTTCTTTTTTGGGCGGTGAAAAAGACGGTTTCTTTTAGTGACCACAACGCAGAACAACGTTTAAATTTTATCCCCTGGATGTAAATTGCACAAAAGAAATGAGCAACCAAAAACTACCAGCTTTGTAGCGTGTCACAATGGCGTGTATTTTACGGTACAGAACAAGAGAAAAACTTGTAATTAATCTTCGGTTATGAATTAGGCTACAGGAAAAATGTATTTTTTTGGCGGTGAAAAAGATGGTCTCTTTTAGTGTCCACAACAGCAGAACAATGCTTAATTAACCCCTGGATGTAAATTGTGCAAAAGAATTGAGCAACCAAAAACTACCAGCTTTTTAGCGTTTTAAAATGGCGTGTATTTTACGGTAACAACAGGAGAAAACTTGTAATTAACCTTCGGTTATGAATTATGCTACAGGAAAAATGTCTTTTTTGGCATTGAAAAAGACGGTTTCTTTTAGTGACCACAACAGCAGAACAATGCTTAATTAACCCCAGGATGTAAATTGTGCAAAAGAATTGAGCAACCAAAAACTACCAGCTTTGTAGCGTGTTACAATGGCGTGTATTTTACGGTACACAAGAGAAAAACTTGTAATTAACCTTCGGTCATGAATTAGGCTACAGGAAAAATGTATTTTTTGGCATTGAAAAAGACGGTTTCTTTTAGTGACCACAATAGCAGAACAATGCTTAATTAACCCCTGGATGTAAATTGTGTAAAAGAATTGAGCAACCAAAAACTACCAGCTTTGTAACGTGTTACAATGGCGTGTATTGTACGGTACACAACAAGAGAAAAACTTGTAATTCACCTTCAGTCATGAATTAGGCTACAGGAAAAATGTCTTTTTTGGCATTGAAAAAAAGACGGTTTCTTTAGTGACCACAACAGCAGAACAAAGCCTTATTAACCCCAGGATGTAAATTGCGCAAAAGAATTGAGCAACCAAAAACTACCAGCTTTGTAGCGTGTTACAAAGGCGTGTATTTTACGGTACAAAAAAGGGAGAAAAAACTTGTAAGTAACCTTCGGTTATAAAATTTGCTACAGGAAAAAATGTCTTTTTTGGGCATTGAAAAAGACGGTTTCTTTTAGTGACCACACAGCAGAAAAACCGCTTAATTAACCCCAGGATGTAAATTGTGCAAAAGAATTGAGCAACCAAAAACTACCAACTTTGTAACGTGTTACAATGGCGTGTATTGTACGGTACAAAACAAGAGAAAAACTTGTAATTAACCTTCGTTTATGAATTAGGCTACAGGAAAAATTTCTTTTTTGGCTGTAAAAAAAACAGTTTCTTTTAGTGACCACAACAGCAGAACAACGCTTAATTAACCCCAGGATGTAAATTGCGCAAAAGTATTGAGCAACCAAAAACTACCAGCTTTGTAGCGTGTTACAATGGCGTGTATTTTACGGTACACAAGAGAAAAACTTGTAATTAACCTTCGGTCATGAATTAGGCTACAAAAAAAAATTTATTTTTTGGCATTGAAAAAGACGGTTTCTTTTAGTGACCACAATAGCAGAACAATGTTTAAATTTAAAACCCCTGGATGTAAATTGTGTAAAAAATTTTGAGCAACCAAAAACTACCAGCTTTGTAACGTGTTACAATGGCGTGTATTGTACGGTACAAAAACAAGAGAAAAATTTGGGGAATTCACCTCGGTCATGAATTAGGCTACAGGAAAATTTATTTTTTGGGGGTGAAAAAGAACGGTTTCTTTTAGTGACCACAACAGCAGAACCAATGCTTAATTAACCCCTGGATGTAAATTGCGCAAAAGAATTGACAGCCAAAAATGAAGTGGCTTTGGATTGTAAAACGCTGTTTCTTTAAATGAATACAACAGGATCAGGCTTAGATAACCCTTGGAAATTTATTCTGCTGTGAGCAGATAGCATTAAAATGTATATGCAGCGGGACTTCAGTTCCAATACCCCACAAAATCAGAATTAGAACGTTAAGAGAAGCAGTCTCTGAGACAAGCAGTGACACCCCACAAAAATCGCTGTATAAAAATGATTTTTTTAGTAAGAGACATCATAAGCAGCCGCGGCAGCACCTTCCCTACTCAGTACAGTGAGAGCGGTATGAGCTCCCAGCGTCACGCCCGGACTTATATAGTGCGGTGACGTCACAGAATCCCGCCGGTCTCTGATTGGCTTCATCTCTGCACATGTCATGTAGGCTATGCCCTTCTTCCTCCCAGAGTTCTTTGGCCCATGTAACGCCATGTGCTCGCAGCCATTTTATCAATCAAAAGCACGCTTCGTTCATGCGAAGTACCCCAAACTTTGACTTTGTTCAGAATCAAAGTTTTCCTGAAATTCTAAATGAATTCCACTTTGTTAGAATCGATTCGCCCATCTCTATTTATAATACATTTATGGGAGAGATCAGGGGCTTAGCTAAAGACTCATAGGCCCTGGTGCAAAACTTCAGCTTGGAGCCCTCTCCCCTTAAGCAGCTGCTCATGAAGACCGTGAACTACTCCTTAATTATGCCTGCAGTTTAGTACATGCCTGAAAATTATTCCTCATACAATGATCCAATATACCAAATAAAGAAAAGGAGCTACACACACATTTTACATTATATGTCTCCGGGTCCTTTTCACCTAAATAATTCATATTTGCCACTTAAAACCCCATTTAAAAAAAATAATAATTTGGTACAATTTTCCAAGAGTGAAAACTTTTATTTTTCTGCTGAGGGCTGTTTAAGGGCTTTTTATTTGCAGGATAAATTGATGTATTCATTTGTACTGTGTTCTTTTGTTAGGGAAAAAGGGTTTTGAGTTAATACAAATTGGTTATGTATTATGCCTGTGCCAAGTGGCCTATTAGATTCTGCCTCGGGTAGGTTTTCCTATATGGCAGAACCGAAGACCATTATTTGACCTCCAGCTGTCATGGTGACAATTGTTTGCAGAGAATTGATGACTCAAAAGAAGCCCCCTGCTCCCTATGTTAAGCACTTGGATGTCGCAGCCACTAGTGACCTTAGCATCTAAGGGGTTAAATGGCCGAGATTGGAGGTAGCGCTGATCCCCACAGCTAAGCCTGCACTATTACAGTCACTAAATGTGATCACTACATGACTGAGTCTTTGTAACCCAGCAATGCAGCTATAGCTGGTTGGTAAAGGGAGCTTGTGGAAGGGGTTAATATATCAGATTAGCTATTAAAACATTGCCATGCAAAAATCCTGAATGGTATAGAATGCTGGCTGGCACATCACACGATCACCAGTTGCACTTTACAGATATCAATAAATAAAAGTTTTTCTAGGAACCAAGAAAAACATGACCCCAGTCCAAATCTGTTGGTGAGGCCTCAAGGAAAGTAAGGACAGTGCCAAGGTAGTACATTTATAATGAAGGTCTCCTCAATGAAAGGTAATCCACTAAAATGTTGCCAGGTGTGTTATAACATGGACGCCAGAAAGAAACCTAGCTATTATTGCATAACATGTCCTTTAAAACCTGGCCTTTGTATCAAAAAGTGCTTCAAGATTTACCATACTACTGTGGATGCATTTTATTTCCAGAAGTCCCCATTTCATGTCACCTATTGACAATTAAATATATTTACTAAAAAAAGTAGCCTAGTATGTCTAAATTATTTTACCAACTAAGATGACATTTGCCCTTTTAAAATTCCCATAATGCCCTATATGAAAACCTTGAGGGATGTCACTGTACAACTCAATTAATATAACATATATCGAATGGTGTCAGAAAGTCGCTAAGGTAAGAATTGCCACATGATCCTGATATCCTGAATCTTGTTCTGTGTCTTGACAGCAGATTATGGAAATTTATGGAATGTTTTTGTACTCCTGAAACAGTAAAATAATTATTTGGGTATATTTTTCAGGAGCCATACACTGTGCAAAAAAATTAATCACAAGGTGAAAATATTTTTTTTTTCTGTGCCTATTCCCTGGGTAAAATTGACTACCCACTGATTTTTTTTTATTTATTTTTTTTTAACCATAAACTTTTTTATTGGTCATAAACAAAATGTCACATAACATCATAAGGCACATATTTTACAAACATTTTACATTTTAACCCCAAAAAACAAACTTTACCTAACCCAGACTCCAGACTCTTGACAGTAAATCTTCATCGTGTACATGAAATATTCAAATATTAACAACAACTAACACAGATACTGTTATAGTAAAGGTTTGACTGGCTGTTTCATGGCCTCCATCTACACAATCCCTTAAAAAAATTGTTCCTCACATAACTTCATTGAAATCCCCAACAGTCTGCGGCTGATTAAATTTACTTAAATTCATTTTATCGCATTTAAGTTTAGCTCCTCTTTCAAAGGACACCCCTCTCTCCAATGAAATCAGCCAATTTACTTTATTAGTGAACTCTTGTTCTGACAGGTCTGACAGGTTCTTATCACTATGTTCTGCCATATAAAACTGTCAAATGTCTTCTTTTAACTGGTGATATGGGTTTGGGGCTTTTTATTTAAAGGGTTTGTAATATACAGCATGTCCTGTTCCTAATCAATGGGCTTTTCATGTTATTTTCTGACAATATTTAGGGGTTTAGTTATATTTTACTGCCCCTATACACAATGTCAGACACTGCTCTTTTGTATATATTCTGTAACAATTGATTATTTTGTACACCTTTTGATTCCTACCTTGCCGGCAGGGACCTCTTATGCATTTTATCGACTGTAGAGAGATTGATTGCACTAAAGAGATATTATAAAAGCACTATACTATATAACACTATATGGCAATGCAATGTAGCCCTAAAGTCAGCGAGTAAGCTTATGTTTACAACATAAGTTCGATACACTATTCTGTTTCATTTGTCAATTATACTGCCCTTCACTTCAATGCATTTTTTTTTATCTTGCTCTAACTTACCAGAGTGGGTTGCTGTTCAGCTGCTTTGTTAGCACAACAAAGTTGAATGTCCTTGCAGATTTGATGCTAAGGACAAGTCACTTTTATGAGTAAACATTGTCTTTCCTCTTTTGCTTGATACCACAAGCACACAGCATATTTCTAATAATAGTAACAAGATACAAACTGCATTCATACATTTCTTTTATAAATGAATGCTCTATGTAAGACCTATGTGTAACAAAAATAGAAGTACATAGTCAAATCAAATTATTGTGACTGCCAGTTAATATCCAGAGTAACTGCCGGGTGCAACACAGAGATCAGCTAGACAGACTGGGAGTGACTCAATAAGGTCCTAGTAGGTTGTCACAAGTATCTGAAGCAATTATGAGTGCAGCTCACAGCTGCTGGAAAGAGCATGGGGGAGGATCCATAGCGCCAACAGGACAATCAACTTGTTCCCAAAGATGTAGTACTTGAAAGTTTTGGCCATGCTCTTCCAACAAATGTTGGACATTTCTAGCTGGATTCATACCCAAATAAGTCAACAGTGCCTTCCAGATAGATGAGTAGGCCCAATGAATATCACCAGTATTTTAGGACCTGGTTTTCATTAATTAAATCCATAGGTAATTATGACAACTATATGTGTTTCTTTAATCCTGAATAACATATATCCACACTAGCTTTAAACTCAGCTGTAGTGTATTTTCTTTAATTTCTCATAAATACTTTTAATAAGTGTACAAGCTTTAAACAATTAGCAGTAAACAATTATTTAAAAACTAGTGGTCTGTTAAATCAATTCAAAGACATAATGAAGGTATTTTACTCTGTTCCCAATAAATGCCACAAAAACAAAACCATAATGCTGACACTATCAGCTTCTTCCAGTCTTCTTCCAGCAATGATTGCAGGGTGTTTGTTTTCTGACATGCCAACATCCATTCATTCAGTGAAGCAAAAAACATATTAATGGGAATGTGCAAGGCCCCATTCTTTTGCGAAAAAAAAAACCCTTTTTTCTACCAATGCAACTTCATCACAAGAGGTGCAATAACCATCCATCTACTGCAGAGCCCCATGAGCAGCACGGTTTGCTAAATTGTTGTTTTAGTCCATTTAGTAGTCCTGTGGTTCATTTTGGTGGTGACTGAACCATTATGTGTCAGTTCCCTTTTAGCTCACTTTCATAGAAGGTTCCCCTGACATCAATTACATTTTGGTGCCCCCAGTTTCCACAACCCTTCAAGTACTGTTTTCGGGCATGAAAGTAAAATAACCCTTTTATCCATGACAGCATGAGGGATATTTATGCAGACACCCTGTCACACATTTTACCCCCAAAGCCAGCTCACCATAAGTGACTTCCCTTTCATGGCACCCTGCCAAGCCCGGGGCCCGGACATGGGGGCGCACCCAAAGGGGAGGCCCCAATGCCCCGGCGCGCCGGCCGTTGCTAGGTCAAAAAGGGGGGAGTCGCGGCGGGGTGTGCGGGGGGAGCCGGAAATATATACCCGGACCCGGGCGGCGGGAAATTGGGGGGTCAGCGGGAACAAGCAGTGATGTTTGCGATGCCGGTGTTTGTCACGGGGGGCGATAATGGCAAAAAATTGGGGGGCCCGAGAGGCTGGCCCCCCCCCCCCCGGGAGTGCAGCGGTGGCGGGGCCCCTTGGTGGAGCGGCAATGCGGGGCGTTTTTTGGGGGGGTTGCGCGTTGGGGCCTTACCCCTCAGGTGGGGGGTCCCGGCCCGGTGGGCATGCTGGCGCAGGCCCCCGCCCCCCTGAGCGGTTGACCCCTGAGGTGACCCCGGGGCCTTTTTCCCCGGTGGACCCCCTTCGGGGACCTCCGGGCTGGGCGGGGGGATCATCTGGGGTTTCCGCGGGGTCCGGCCCGGGAGGAACCCACCTCGGGGGGGGGGGCCCAGGGGAGTGCAGTAGGCCCCAGCCCAGTCCAGGGGTGGGCCCGGCTGTGGCTCCAGTTTTAGGGTTCGCGGCAGGGGGTTCCCCTGGAGATTTTCCCGGGGGGGGTCCGCCAGGGGGACAGCGTGAGGGGGCAGGATTTCATCCCGGGGGACCAGGGTCGTTTGAGGAAAAAATTGGACGGTGGCCCTGGGGGACGGTGCCGGAGGACGTTAGTGGGCCGGGGGGTTAGTCGAGGGATTCGGTGACTCGTCGGGTTCGGAGGCCATTCGTGCGGGTCAAACCCTATGGCGGGAGGGGGAGGGTGGGGACGGCGGTATCGGGGACAAGAAGAAGGTTTTGGGGAAAGGGCAGGCGGGCTGGCGGGATCACAGCCCCGTGCACCCTGGTGAGCCCCCGTTGGTCTTCTGTCTCCGCCAGGGCGGGGTCGCAAAGCGTGGCGGGGTTTTTAGCTCCGTGGGGGGGGAAGGGTCCGATGGCGGAGCTGAAGTGGGCCTGGGGGGAATTTTTTAGCGGGTTTCCAGGTTGGGTGGCGGGGGGGACAAGGTCCCCGTTGTCGGTTTGGGGGGTGGGCCCCGGGGAAGTTTTTTTTATCTGATGGTTTTTGGGGGATTTGGTAGGGGGATCGGGGGGGCCGAAGGGGGCAGGGGTTACGTTCAGTTCAAACGGAAAGGAAACGGTGGATATTTGTAGTTTAGATGATAGGGCCAGGGGGAGGTGTAGCTTTTTTGGGGGTCCATTGGGGGGCCCTTCTAAAAAAGGGGGTTAAAGGAGAAAAATAGGGAGAACGGTATGTTGAAATTTTTCCCCTTTTGCCTTTAAAATTTTTAAAACCTATGAAGGGGAAAAGAGATGAGAGTAAGAAGGGAGGAGGAAAAGGGAGGGTGGGGTTTATACCGCAGACCTTCCTTTGGGGATGCAGGCCTTTTCGATTTTGGCCGTGTTATGGGAAAAAAAAATCCGGAACATTTTTCCCGGGCTGTTTTGTTATTTAGATTAAATTGGGGGAAAGCGCAAGGGTTATGGGGGCCAGGCTTGGCCCCGTTAGAGAACAATTTGTCAGAGAAAGGGGTGGGGCCCGCCCAGATGGCCCAAAAGGACATGGTTGTGGGAGGTTATCCCCCCAAATACGGCCCCCCTTTAGGGGCCCCTGGTGGTCTGGGGCGGGGGGGCACTGGGTTTTTGGGATAGCCCAAGGGGGTTTTAAGGGTGGGGGGTTGCTGGCAGTTATCTGCAGTCTGCAGGCCGCTTCCCATGGGGGTTTCCCGTTTTGCGAAAGGGGAAAAGGAAAAAGGGGGGCATTTTTCAACAGGGGGTGACCCCAGTGAGGGCCCGCGAGGGAAACCGTACCTAAATAGATCCCAAATTGGGGGGCAGCGGAGTTATTAAGGGGGGCTTTGGCGAGGGTTTTTCGGATCCCATCTCCCCCCCGAGGCCCCCCTTTTCAACAAAAAAATTTGCGGTCGGCTCTTACTCCGGGGGGTTGGTAGCGGACAAGTTGGAAAAGGGAGGTCGCAATGGGATGGAGGGCGGGCCCCTTTTGCTTCTTTCCAGCACCTTTTGGTGGTGTCCCCTTGGGGGGGGTTCCCAAAAAAGGACCAAAAAAATTTTAATTTTAAATTCATCCCTACCCTTCCCAAAAAGGGTTATCGGTATGAGGGATTACCCGGGAAAAATATGTTCCCGTGGTTTATACATCTTTGATGCGGCGCTGTGGTGGCTGAGGGTATACGGAGGGGGTTTCCTGGCAAAAAGGGGATATTGCCGCATTTGCTTTTTCCCCGGTGCATCCGAAAGTGCCCAGTTTTGGGGTTGTTTTTGGGGAGGGGCGTTTTTTGTCGATGGGTGTTTGCCTAGGGGTTTTTTCGATCTCATGTTATTTTTTTCGAAGCATTCAGTTCCTTTCGGAATGGGGGTTCGGAGTGGGGGAAAATTCTCCTCTCCATTATTTGGATATTTTTTTTTGCATTGGCCCCCGGACTCAGAGGTTTGGGGTCGTGTTGGCATCAATGCAAGGGTAGCAGGGCAGTTTGGGGTTCCGTTAGCCCCGAAAAAATGAGGCCCGACCCCACAATTAATTTCTTGGGGATTCAGATTATTGGGTTTTAAGGGAAATGTCGCCTTCGGAGGACAAGTTAGGGGATATGAGAAGAGAGTTTGCCAGGTTGTTGTCATGCAAAAAGGTTACGTGCGGATTGCAGCCCTTTGGGAAAGTTTAAATTTTGTTTTTAGGATAATCCCAATGGCAGAGTTTTTCGGACCATGGGACAAGCGACAGGGGGGTTTTCAGGCCCGCAAAATTTCATTGGGTTGTCACCCAGGTATGAAGGAAGCTTGGGGTATGGAGTTCATTTTTTAGGGGATTATAATGGAAGGTCGATTTTGGATAGGGGGTTAACAACGGGACATTGAGGTTTTTAAGTGCCGCGGGAGGGGGATTTGGAGCTACTGTCAAGGGGAATGTTCGAGGGCGTTGGCTGGGGGGAGGGGTGGAATCGGGGTTGGTTAAAAACTTAGGTTATTAGGTTGTTCCCGATAGGCTAGGGTTGAGATTTGGGGTCAATTTTGTGAACAAGAAAATTCGCTTAAATTTGATAATTTGGGGGTAGTACAGGCCATTAATCTCTACGGCCTCTTCCCCCCCGGTTTTTTCCCAAATTTGCGACGGGGGGTTTTAAGTGCCGGGCTTGAATATGGGGGTGGTGGCTGTGCATGTCCCGGGGGGTAAAATTTTTAGCTGACGCTCTATCTGCTTACAGGGGGATTTTTTTTGGGGAGTGGCACCGGGGCAGCGGCGGGGGGGTTGGCGTCCCCGGAGGGCTTTTGGCCCTTGGTTTCGTTCCGTGCCCAAATGGCGGTCACGTTAGCAAGGGAAAACCGGGGAATGTACGCAGCATATGGAGGTTGTGGGCATGGTTGGGGGGGGTTGGGCCTTGTCCTGGGAGGAGAGGAGGGGGCGCTTCTTACTTTTTTGGGGATGCGGCAAATTGAGTTGGTCAGTCCGAAGGTGCAGGGTTTGTTTCGGTTTGGTTTAAAATTTAAGACCCGGGACAGTTGGCGTAACCAAGATTTGGTGTGGTACAAGATTGAAGGTTATAAGGCGAGGGCAACAGGGGGGGGACAGGCGCACCCCGTAGTATTCCAGCTTGGAGCGGTAGGGATAATTAAAGGGGAGGTATGCGTTCGGAATTCGGTGTTGATTTATTTCGCTTGATTTTCGTTGGCCTTTTTTGGGCGTTCGAATTGGGGAATTGGTTATCCAAGTAGGCGGGGGGCAGGGGATTAAGGGGAAAGATCTGCAGCTCCGGGGATTGTCTGAAATTCAGATAGGAAAGTCGAAGAGGATTAGCTTGGAAGGGGAAAACCTTGCGATTGGGAAGGGCGGAGGTTCTCCTTTTGCCCGTTCGGTGTTTTTGGCAAGCCCTTCGGGGGGGGGAAGGGGCCTTGTTGACCCCCTGCGATGGGAAAAATTTTTGTCCCCCATTTTTAATTTCAGCGGGTTTTTTGTCGCTGTCTGGGGGAATTGGGATTGGATTTTGACTCATTTTTGCGCCCCAATTCCCTTTAGGTCGGGGCTGCCCGGAAAGCGGGGTGGGGGTTTTGATGCGGAAACGGTAAAGAGAATAGGGAGATGGGGTCGATCGATATAATTATATATCCCCCCGCACTTGTTCAGGGCTCTTTGTAAAAGAAAAATGGGGCAGGGCGGTGTAACAGGTCGGTGTTTTCTGTTGTTGTGTTTTTTTTTTTTCAGAAAAGTCGATTAATTTGGATCTTGGCACTCGGGTTTTTGCATGGGGAGCGGGGCGGGCAGTGCTGCGAGCGAGCGGTCGGCAACGGGGACCAAAAAAGGTGGCGAAGTTCGATGGGTTTTGGGGAAAAGAGGATTAGATGGGTCAGGTCCTACCGGGGTTTTAACTATTCTTTTCCCGGTACCGGGGCCCGGATATGGTTGTTTTCCTGTTGGGGGAAACGATTTGAGTTTGCGCCCATTAGGGAGTTGATTAGGGAATGCGTTACGACTTCCCCAGGCTGTTTGGGCCTAAATACCCGGGGTGGTGACATTGGGTCGGACATTGTGCCGCGGTAGCGTGGAGCATGCGGATTCGGGGGGGGGATTAATAGGGAAAAAAATTTAAGTGAACAGAGCGGGGATCCTTGTTGAGAAAAGGGGGTTTGTGGTTTGCATAGGGATTGGAACCGGGTGTGGGGGGAGTTTTGGCGAGAGACGGGTGCACCTGAACGCCTCGGGTTTGGGTCTGTGGTTTGGGACATAGTGAAGGCTTGGAGGGGCCTTGGGGGTGGGGGGGGCCCCGCCAGAGGAATCATGATCGCTAGCTTGGGGGTTTTGGGGGCCTTGGAGTCGGGGAAAATTGTGGGGGAGTCGGCTCAGCTTCGCTCCCATGGTTCGGGTGGTCAGGGCTGGCGAAGGTTCGGGCTCCACAGGGCAGCGTCCTTTGGGGGCAGGGTTTTCTGTCGGGTAGCCGCCTAGGTGGCTTTTGGGTGCTGAAGCCGGGGGGGATGGGGGGAAAAAGAAGGATGTCGCCGGCCTTTATCCCATGGTTTATCATGGCTCCAAGGACCTCAGAAAAAGGTTCTTGGTTTGGGCAAATGGGTTTTTTGGGTATATCATTTTCAATGTGTTTGTTATGTTTGTTGTTAAATAAACGGTGCTTGGGCCTTTTTATCAACCCAGGTCTTGGGGTCTTCCTTGGGGAAGGGGGGTGGGGGGGGGGTGAGAGATTGGATAGGCAGCAAAAGGTAGGGGATTGCCCAGGGCAAGACCCGGGGGGGGGACTTTGGGGGGCAGCCTAAGCGGAGGCCCCCCATGACCCCGGGCGCCGGGGTTTTTCAGGTAAAAGGGGGGGGGTCGCACGCGGGTGCGGGGCGGGCCCGGGAAAAATTTATCCGGACCCCCGGGCCCGCGGGAACAGTTTGAGCGGGCAGCGGGGGGAAAAGCAGTCCCCCCTCCCCCCCTATTGGGTAGGATTTGAGATTATTAAAAGGAGGTTTTTATCAAGGGGGATGGGCTATGGGTCAGTGGTGGTGAAGAGCCCGTAGAGGCGGGGTTGGGGGCCTGGAGCGGTGAAAAAGTTGTGGGGGGGTCGGCTAGCTTGGCTCCCCGTGTTGGGTGGTCAAGGCTGGCGAAGGTTCGGGCCCCAAGGGCAGAAACCTTGGGGCAGGTTACTGTACGGTTTTGCCCCCTGAGGGGCTTTTTGGGGCCCCGAAGCGGGGTGACGGTGGGGGTAAAAGAAGGATGTCGCCCGGCTCTGATCCCCATGGTTTATCATGGCCCAAGGACCTCGCCCAATTGGGTTCTTGTTTGGGCAAATGGGTATTTGGCTAACTCTTTGCAAAATGTTTGTTATGTTTGTATGTTTTAAAATTAAAAGGCTCTGTGGCCATTTTATCCAACCAGGTCTTGGGTTTTTTCCCTTGGGAAGGGGGATGGGGAGGGGGTGAGAGATTGGTCATAGGCAGCAAAAGCGTAGGCATTGCCTAGGGTAATGGCAAAAGTAGGAAGTGGTCAAAATAACGTGTATATAATAAAAAAACCTCCACACAAAACCCATTTTTCCAGAAATTTAAAACTTTTGGGTTCCTAATCATACCCCTCTTAATACCTTAAAGGGTGTATTTTTTTGAAGAGTTCACTTCTACTAGTATGGTATTGGTAAAGAGTCTCAAATCATTTTCAGGATGATTGTCACACCAGCCGCATTCTTTATTGTTTTTTATTCTTAAATATATGCAGAGATCTATCCCCTGAGGAACCGTATGCTATACAGGGAAACGCATTGGAACCAGTTAGTGCAGGAGCTAATAGCATAATCCTATAGCGCAGGGGCACCCTTGCCGGGGCAGTACAGACAGGCAAGGAGGGACAACCTGCTTTGTTCTCGGATCCCCTTTGAAATAGTTGATTCGCAGTGAAAATCAATCAGTTAAGTTTTTTTGGATGGAAAACAGAAGAATGGTCCCTGAGTAAATCCTAATTAGTTAATTACCCTATTTTCTTTTGACATTAGCCCTCTGAACATCAAACATATAGAAATCCTGCTAAGAATTGTGTATTGTATGTGTTCATTTATGTGATGGCATATTTGATATGGCATATTTTTTTGAATTGAATAAAAAGGGAATTTTAACTGTTACTTTCGTTGATAGGGTATGCAAGAAACAGGCCATAAATGTTGTAATACTCTTCTTCAGTTTCAGTACTATGAACTAAAAAAAATTCCATAAATCAGACATAAAATTCTACCACTTTACTCAGCTTTGCCTTTGTTATGGGAACAAAATATCTACTCAAAATGCTCAGCACCCACCTAATTGGGGTCAAATTGTGTTCACTTTTCGGGGTGCAGTATTCTTCTGCCAGTTTAATTATTCTCTAAGCATAAAAAGAGTCCAGGAATTCATTCAACAAAAATCAATCGCAGAGTGACAATGGTTACCAAGGTCAAATTTTACTTCATTCTACAAAGTCAGGACTTCTGGGCCCCCCCAGTCTGTCACAGGCATAATATAAAGCAATACATAAATTGATTGCTATGTTTTTTTTAAAATTGATGGTAAAGTCTGTTCCCATTGTGGGATTTAAAGAAAGAAAAGAAAAAGGTTGAACATATAAAAATACCTCTGACACATGGTACAAAAATAATGGTAAACATGCTTTAAACCATATTTATTATGTGATTTAAATGATTTCTAGATATTTATGTATATTATCCGACAAAAGGAGCATGACCACAGTAAAGGGATGTGTCTTTACATGTTGAGCAACATATTTAAAAATTTTGCCCCCAAAAACCCTCTTTTCCCAATTAAAACAGTTCATTTAAAAAACAAACAAACAAACAAAAAAAGTTATTGTCATGACAGATTGCTGTGTTGGGAGGTGAGAATGCAGCTGTTATGGTGCACATTGACACTGATGACAAAGTTAGAGGTGGGTGAATTGTCCTTTAAAAATGATTTCAGGGACTTAAGCCAAAAGCTCAAGGCAAGGATCTCCAAGGTAGTATTTTCAAAAATACTTTCTGTACTATGTGCCACATCAGAGAGGCAGTGGAAGGTTGGAGAGGTGAATAAGTGTCTCAAAAATTGGTGTAGGAAAGAGGGATTTGGGTTTTTGGAGAACTGGGATGACTTCTGTCTTGGCTACAGACTCTATGCTAGGGACGGGTTGCACCTAAATGCGGAGGGTACAGCTGTATTGGGGGGTAAAACGGCCAGGAAGTTGGAGGAATATTTAAACTAGGGAGGACAACTACACATATAGCGGGCAATATCAGGGGATCCCACCTCACAGCCCTATGGAGCAGGGGGTGGAGAGAGGACCCCCAGGCAATTGGGCTGCTGAGAACCTAGCTCCCTCCACCAGCAACTCGCCTTCATCTGGCCGTGCACTCTCCCTGCCTCCCCTAACACAGTTTGGGTCAGTGGACGCTGCCTTGCGGGCCCAGTCCTCCTGCTACCCGCAGAGCCCTCAGGGGTGTCGCTCCCACAGTGGACCCCCCACATCTGTTCAAAGAGTTGGCCCATCTCATAACTCTTCCATAGGCAGACTGCAACAAACCTATAACACAGCTAAAGGCATCCAAAGTGACCTTGCTTCAGAAGCTTCTCATGATTTATTCTCTGCTGCTCCATTCCCACAAATGGACTCAAATAAAAGCTTGAACCGGGCCCCTGGAGTTACCACCTGGTCTCTTCCCATTCCACTGCACCATGATGATGAGCTCCGAGACTATCGGACATCCCAACCTCCAACGCCTGCCAGTAATGTGCCTTGGACCTGTAACCCTACTTCTCCCACATGGAGGGGTGACCCAGACCCGCACCCTAAGGACTTGTGTCCTCAGACCTCATCTTTCTCTCTCACGTACTCGTGCCCCCACTCCACCCCTGGTCTCCCTCCTCCAGATGCTGCCCTTCATGCGCTCTCCACACATCCAGAGCTGCAAGCTGTACTATCATTGCTACCATCTAAAGAGGATATGAGGCAGCTAGGTCATGATCTCCAGCAAGCTTGGCAACAGGACCTACACCCAGTGAAATCAGTGGTGACAGATCTCCAGTCGAGGGTACAACTCGAAACAGAACGTGACTCTGCAAATCTCACAATGTCCACTTTACAAGAATCTATTCTGGAGTAGTCTCAGCGACAGACTTACCTGGAAATGCAATTTGATGATATGGAAAATCGGAACAGACGCAACAACATTTGCATACGTAGTCTCCCTGAGTCTGTCCACACCTCGGAATTAAGTTCAACGTTACCAAAATTTTCAATCATATCCTGGGTCATCCGTTAGACACCTTTATTCAGTTTAATCGTGCCCATAGGGCCCTCCGCCCGCAAAGCCAGGATCCTGACCGCCCCAGGGATGTGATCAGTAGAATTCATCACTATATAACTAAAGAGGAAAGCTCGTCTCATGAAAGATATCCAGTTTGAGGATGTTCGGATTGGCCTGTTTCCTGACCTCTCTCGGCGTACCCTCCTTTTGCAGGCTGCGCTCAGACCCTTGCTCACTGTGTTATGAAATAAGGACATTCCGTACCGCTGGGGTTTTCCCTTTATGCTACAAGTCAAACATCAGGATATTCTTGTTATACTTAGATCCCCTGCAGATCTTCCATATTTCTATGAGGCTTTGGGACTTCCCGATACTGACATCCCTGATTGGAGCTTTGCCTTTGGCCCTCCGGTCCTGCCCTCTACTTCCTCTGTCTCGAAGGGCCCAACACGCTCCAGACCCGCGATCCCGCCGAAGGACCAATGTTCACGCAGACGCCGAAGCAGCTCTGGAGAACCTGTGCCAGTCCTAGTGCCACACCGCTGAGTGGAGGTTATGGGACTACAGGATGTTGTTCTGTATTGATTTGCTTTTTCATGTTTTGAACGTATAACAGTTAAATCCAGTCCGGATAGTACAAAGACACTCTGGTTACTGGATATGCATTCTTTTTGTTGTTTTTCACATCTGCCATTTCTCTCATCTCTCTCTTATTTGATTTTGCTCTCCTGGGTCTTTTCCGCTACTAATATTATATGGTTGATTATAGCCTGCATTTACTGGTTTTCAAATATTGTCAGGCAGTCATGTTTGTTTTCTTGAGAGGGCATGGGGGAGGTTTCGCCTCTTTCCTTTTCACTCCTGTATTGTTCCTCCCTCCCTTACCCCCCCCTTTTTTTTCTCCCTCTCCCTTTTCTCTTTTTCTCTACCTCCTCCCCTTCGCTCTCTATAATAGATCTTATATGCTACAATTATTCTGATTCACCTGTTGCGTCGAGTCTGAGTTATATGGTTTATATTGCTCTGATTTATGTTTGCCATATGGTTTGGCCATATTCATCCCACAACGACATTGGTCGCCAGCCTCTTTTGGGCTACTGCAGCGTGTATTCTGCTGTTCTATGTTGTATGGCTTTTATGTTTTAGGCCACACAGGTTTTCTATCTACCTTTCCTGCCCTATCCCTTCCCTGTCCCTCCAGTAGGAGTCGGTGCCTTCACCCCCCTAGATGCCATGATTGATAAGCCAACCCTGTGACCCTCAACTTTCTCTTATGCATAACATCAGAATTTTATCCCTTAATGTTAAGGGATTTAACTCACCAGAAAAGAGATCACAGAGTCTGTACTCTCTTCATAAACAAAAATTTCATATTGTCTGCCTTCAAGAGATGCATTTGATTGGGTCTCATCTGCAGTCATTCCGCAATCGCTATTTCCCTGCCTGCTATTTCCAAAGCAGTAACTCTACGCAAAAGACTAAGGGAGTTGCCATATTTTTTCATAAGTCCTTACCTGTCCAGGTGCTTGATGTGTTCAAAGACAAGGATGCCAGGCTCTTATATGTGAAATACAGCATACAGGGACATACCTATACCATTGCCAATATTAATGTCCCCAACACTGGCCAGATATCCTTTCTATCCAAAGCGTTAGATGATCTGACCGCCTACGCCCAGGGTCAAATTATCCTATGTGGCGATTTTAATTTGGCCGATCACCCTGCTCTTGATACTTCCTCGGGTCATTCATCTGTCCCCTTTCGTGTCACTAATGATCATAAGACCTTGCTTCATAATTAGAGATGGACGAATTGATTCTAACGAAGTGGAATTCGATTAGAATTTCAGGAAAACTTTGATTCTGAACTAAGTCGAAGTTTGGGGTGATTTGCGGGAACGAAGCGTGCTTTTGATTGATAAAATGGCTGCGAGTACATGGCATTACATGGGGCAAAGAAGTCTGGGAGGAAGAAAGGCGTAGCCTACATGACATGTGCAGAGATGAAGCCAATCAGAGACCGGCGGGATTCTGTGATGTCACCGCACTATATAAGTCTGGGCGCCATGCTCGCTCCTCACAATCCTCTTACTGTACTGTGTAGGGAAGCTGCTCCTGTTGTCGCCGCTGATGCTTATGATATCTCATACTAAAGAACTCACTTATATACAGCGATTTTTGGGGGGTGTCACATGTTCTAATTCTGATTTTGTGAGGTATTGGAACTGAAGTCCAGTTTGCATCCAATGCAGCTGCATGTACATTTTAAGGCTATCTGCTCAGTTCTTGAGCACATTGAATATCCAAGGGTTATATAAGCCTGTTCCTGTTGTATTCAGTTAAAGAAACAGCGTTTTTATAATCCAAATCCCACTTAATTTTTTGGTTGCTATTTTTTTGCGAAAATTTAGATCCGGGGGTTAATTAAGCTTGTTCGCAGTTGTACTTGTAAAAGAAACTTCTTTTTAAACGCGAAAAAAAAATTTTTGCCTCTCATAATTTAACCGGGGTTAAAAAAAAAGTTTTTCTGTTTTTGTGTTCCGTAAAATACACCCCCTTTTTAAAACACGCTCCCAAAGCGGTATTTTGGGCAGCATATTTTTTTTGCGCAATTTACAAAAGGGGTTAACTAAAATTTTTTGCATTGTATTTAGTAAAAAAAGTTCTTTTTCACCCCCCCAAAAAAGAAATTTTCCCTTAGAAAAATTCAAAAAACCGGGGGTTTTAATTAAAAGTTTTTCTGTTGTTGTGTTCCGTAAAAACAACCCGTTTTAACACTTAAAAAAGTAGTAATTGTTGGCAATATTTCTTTTGCGCAATTTACTCAAGGGTTAACTAAGTTTTTTTGCGGTTGTACTTGTAAAAAAAAAGTTCTTTTCACCACCCAAAGAAAAATTTTGGCTGTACATAATTCATATCCGAAGTCAATTAAGCCGGGTTTTTTGCTTTTTTATTCAAAAAAAACACAGGGTTTTTAAACGGCCATACAAATTTAATTTTTTCCTGGCCCTTCGTGGGGCGCAATTATATCCAAGGGTTTCCCCAAATTTTTACGGGTTCATTTGCAGTCAAATAAGGGTGTTATTTACTTTAAAAGATTTTATCAAACAGTGTCTTACATTTTGAAAAAAACAGTTTTGTCAAAAGAGGTGACGGCTCTTCACGCGGTGGCAGTGGCACAAACTTCCTGGAGAAACCCAGGTCGCAACACAAGGGACTCCCCGCAGGGGTCATTCGCAGGCCACAACGCCGCGTATCTGGGCGTGGTTTTCAGCAAACCCCAAGGGGTTTTTGATTGGTTTATTGGCACCACTTCCCCCCCGATGACATCGACAGCCCCAGCCAAGAGTCGGGGGGGAATGTCGACCAACCTTAGTTGGCATGGCCCCCGGGGGGGGTCAGCGGGGGTCCTTTCCTAACCAAATCGTCCCATCCGGGCCCCCAGCCAAGATTAATTGGTCTGGCCAGCGCCACTATTTTGCAAAGGATGAAAAATTTGAGGGGGGGCAGTCAGCGCTACTTGGCAGCGAAGAAAATGGGCCACTATCCCCTGCTTCTTTCAGTAGGCGGCAAAGTATAGATGTGGAGAGTGGCATGGGAGGTCATGTTGTGAAGGGTCAGCCTCTGCATACCAAGACCGGTGATGAGGACAGCAGTGACGATGAAACACAAATCGATGATGATATATCCGACCGCACTTGGGAGCCGGGTGAAACAAGGGCTTCATCATTGTCATGAAAAGAGGGCGTCAGCTTACGTGTCAGGCAGCGGCGCAGCCAGCAAGTGGGTTGTGTGGCCATGAGTCAGCAGGGTATCAGCAGTGTGAGGTCCGGAGCCAAGTGGCCACAGGGTAGAAAACCCGCTTCACAGGTCCAAGAAAGTAGCGGCACAGGGGCTCGGCGAGGCAGCGGCGGTAGTAGTCACTCAGTGCGGAGCGTTGGCGGTCAAATCAGCTACTCGGCGGTGTGGCAGTTCTTTGCTCAGACCCCGGAGGAGCCGAATATGGGTATATGTATAATCTGTGGGCAGAAAGTGAAGCTTGGCCAGGGAGCTAACGTTGGCACCCCGGGCCTGCGTCAACACGCAGCGTCACCATCCGGTGGCCTGGGAGAAACATGGCTCAGATGTGGTGGTCCATCCAGCCACCGCAGCAACAGCAGCAGCAGCGCCCAGTGGCATGCATGCCATTGCAGCCAGTCAAGGCTCCACCCCCTCTGCAGAAGGGAGTTGTTTCTCTTTGCCATCATCTCTCGGTCCAGATGCACTCTGCCACCCCACTTAGAATATCCACTGGACTACTGGGAATCCAAACTGGATGTGTGGCCGCAACTTGCCGAGTTTGCAGTGGAGAAGCTGTCCTTCCCGGCCATTAGTGTGGCATCAGAGGGGGTGTTCAGTGCGGTGGGGGCCATCGCTACCCCAAGGAGAACCCGCTTGTCCACGGGAAACGTGGAAAAACTGACCTTTGTCAAGATGAATCAGGCGTGGATCGGCCAGGATTTCCACACACCAATGCCTTAGGCGTCAGACTACATCAGCCATGACGCCTCACCCAATCTGTGAGAAATGAGTCTGGGTTCAAACTACCTGCCTCAGCCACTATTCTGATGCCGCCACCCGCCTGATGCCACACATCTGCTGACAGCTATTCCATCTGCCTACCACCATCTTTACCAGGGACTGGTATTTCCACCCACCTCCACACTCTGTCATTGTGCCACTCTATGACCTCATGCTGCTGCTGCTGATGCTGGTGCCGTGACCTCCACACTGTGTAATTGTGCCACTCTCTGACTTCATTCTGCTGTTGTTGCTGCTGCGGTCACCTCCACACCCTGTCATTGTGCCACTCTCTGACCTCATGCTGCTGCTGCCGTCACCTCCACTCTCTGTTATTGTGCCACTCTGTGGCCTATTACTGTTTTTCCACCTCCAGAATGTCATTGTGCCACTGTCTGACCTCATGCTGCTACTGTGGCTGCTGCCGTGACCTACACACTCTATCATTGTGCCACTGTCTTACCTCATGCTGGTGCTGTGGCTGCTGACGTGACCTACACACTCGGTCATTGTGCCACTCTGTGGCCTACTCCTGTTTTTGCCACCTCCACAAATGTTCATTTGCCATTGTCTGACCTCATGTGCTTGGCTTGTGCTGCTGCTGTGCCACTTCCACTCTCTGTCATTGTGCCACTCTCTGACTCATGCTGTGATGCCGTCACCTCCACTCTCTGTCATTGTGCCTCTCAGCGGCCTTCTACTGTTTTGCCACCTCTAGATGTCATTGTGCCACTCTCTGACCTCATGCTGCTGTTGCCGTGACATCCACACTGTGTCATTGTGCCACTCTGCGGCCTAATACTATTTTGCCACCTCCAGAATTTGTCATTGTGCCACTGTCTGACCTCATGCTGCTACTGTGGCTGCTGCCGTGACCTACACACTCTGTCATTGTGCCACTGTCTGACATCATGCTGCTGCTGTGGCTGCTGCCGTGACCTACACACTCTGTCATTGTGCCACTGTCTGACCTCATTCTGCTGCTGTGGCTGCTGCCGTGACCTACACTCTGTGTCATTCTGCCACTGTCTGACCTCATGCTGCTGCTGTGGCTGCTGCCGTGACCTACACACGCTGTCATTGTGCCACTGTCTGACCTCATGCTGCTGCTGTGGCTGCTGCCGTGACCTCCACACTGTGTCATTTTGCCACTCTCTGACCTCATGCTGTTGCTCCTGCCATCACTTCCACACTCTGTCATTGTGCCACTCTGTGGCCTATTCATGTTTTTGCCACCTCCAGAATGTCATTGTGCCCCTCTCTGACCTCATGCTGCTGTGGCTGCCGCCGTCACCTCCACACTCTGTCACTGATGTTGCCACCTGAACCCTCAGCTTGTTTTTTTCCAGCTTTCGCTGCCATGACTTTATCAGTTACATTCCCGCTTGGGGTTTTTTGGTCAGTTTTGCCCTCGTTAGTGCCCAGGGAATTTTATAGTGAAGCGATTCTAAGGCGGCGGCAGTCATGTGCGTGTCATACTAAAACAAAACCATTGTATGAAGACCAAACCAAGCTCCCTCTGCATATTTAAGGGAATGGCACAACGTTCTACAGCACCCTGCAGGCTCTGTGCAGCCTGGAAATAGCTGTTTTTTTAACGCGATTCGTCCGAAGCAATTCGGACGGAAACAAATTTTGTCGGAAAATTCGGTGAAGTCACCGATCGAATTTTTGAGAAATTCGCCCATCTCTATTCATAATATGCAACTCTCTGACGTCTGGCGGCTAGTGCATCCCGTCGACAGAGACTATACCTTCTTTTCCTATCCATGCCAATCTTATAGTCAAATTGATTACATCTTTCTCCAACATTCTCTTCTCACTCGGGCTGTTGATGCTAAGATTGGAAATATACTCCATTCTGATCATGCCCCTGTGTTCTGTGATATCTCGCTTCGCAGCTTTCAGCTTCCCCCTTTGCTTGGCAGTTGAATGAATCTCTGCTTCGAGATAAGTTCTGCCTCACGGATCTCAAGTCCACTATATGCACTTTTAATACTGCTCATCTGGGAGACCCCACATTCCCCAGACCAGATGGGAGGCCTTGAAATGCGTCTTACGTGGTGTCCTTATAAAACATGGAGCTCGCTTGAGAATGGAATCCGCGTGTAAACTTCAATGTCTCTTGGCCAAACTTAATATGGCTGAAGCTGCTCATAAAGCGTCTGGTGCGGAATCTGAATTAAGGGAATTAACCCACCTGCAACATGAAATTCTCTTACTGTTGGAGCATAAGAGATATCGTCAGATATGTGTAGTTACACCCTATGCCTGGAGTAATAAACCTGGCAGATATCTGGCTCGGGCCCTGAGAGAGAAGAGAGCCTCTCTATTAGTCACCCAGATTAAGATGACCAACGGTAGAATGGCCTTTCTGACCGAGGATATTCTTGCCACTTTTCACAGCTACTATTCAGATTTATATAATCTTCCCTTCCAAGCAACCTGGAGTGCCCCACACTCTAGTCCTCCTTCTCTTCAGAATTATCTTCCTAAGACGTTATCCCCTTTTATCCCTCAGCACATCCTTACCTCATTGGTAGTGTTGAGCGATTATTATCGACAAAGTTGAAATCGGCACAGTTTTTATGTTTATCGAAATTTTAGATATGCGATAATTTAGGTTCAAATTTGTGCATCATCTATTAAGATCGGCCATTTTCGGCGCTTCGTGTCATTTTGGCGACCAGCAAATCAGCTTACAGAATAGAGCAGGTGGGGATGTGTGTGCGACGTCATGACTGGGATTGTATGGTTGCGATTGGCTGGAAAAATCACATGACCTCGTTTTACATTTGAACAGCCCCTTCCCGTTCATGATCAGTGTCTGTCAGCGTCTCATAGCAGTTAGACGTGGGGCTCTGCTGTGTCCAACCAGCTCAGCGAAATTATTCATTTCTTCACAGAGAAAGCTCTACTGTTAGCTGTGATCCTTACAACTTAGTTAGATCAGAGATTGGAAGATTTTATGTAGTTAGGTAGAGAATTTTAAAGGAGCATTTACCGCTGTAAAGTCACGGGGGGAGCAGGGGTGGGACCCCCGCAGGCGAACACAGACAAGCTCTATAAAGAATACTGGATAAAGTTCACCAAGACTTAGTGTAGACATTGCACTGCAATAGCTTTTTTTATTAACAGTTTTCTAGTGAAATATTTCCTGGATGTTGGGCACCTGAACTTAAAATTAGGTTTACACATCTTTTCTAGTAACTGCACGTCTCTTTGTTAGGTGCAAAACCCCACTTTAATTATCAGTATACATTTCAGATAGGTGTTCATTTTAAATTTTGCCCAATTCCACCTTTGTTGATATATGCACCTTGCAGTTAAATTAGAATCCAGCAATTTTGTAGTCAGCACAGGTTGATAGGTGCCAAAAATACCTTGTATTATCCAATTTAAATTTCAGATACGTTTTTTTTTTTACTTTGGACGCACTACAGCTTTGTTCATTGAGGCACCTTGCACTTAAATGTGAATACAGCAATTTTGTATTCACCACAGGTGAATTGAAAGGTGCCAAAAATACCTTTTATTATCCGAATACATTTCAGATACGTGTTTTTTTCACATTGGCGCAGGCCAGCTGTGTTAATAGATCTACTTTGCAGTTAAATTTGAATACAGCAATTTTGAAGTCGCCACAGGTGAATTGATAGGTGCCAAAAAAATACCTTTTATTATCCGAATACATTACAGATACGTATTATTCACTTTGGCGCACTAGAGCTTTGTTCATTGAGGCACCTTGCACTTAAATGAGAATACAGCAATTTTGTAGTCACCAAAGGTGAATTGAAAGGTGCCAAAAATACCTTGTATTATCAGAATACATTTCAGAAAACGTGTTTTTTTCACTTTGGCGCACTACAGCTTTGTTGATAGATCTGCTTTGCAGTTAAATGTAAAATACAGCAATTTTGTAGTCCCCCACAGGTGAATTGAAAGGTGCCAAAAATACCTTTTTTTATCCGAATACATTTAGATACGTGTTTTTTCATTTTGGCCCCAGGCCAGCTTTGTTGATAGATCTGTTTTGCATTTAAAAATTTGAATACAGCAATTTTGAAAGTCGCCACAGTGAATTGATAGGTGCCAAAAAATACCTTTTTATTATCCGAATACATTACAGAAACGTGTTTTTTGACTTTGGCGCACTACAAGCTTTGTTCATTGAGGCACCTTGCACTTAAATGTGAATACAGCAATTTTGTAGTCACCACAGGTGAATGTAATGTTGCAAAAAAAACCTTTTATTATCCGAATACATTACAGATACGTGTTTTTTGCACTTTTGCCCAGTCCAGAATTCGTTGATAGAGCCACCTTGAAAGTTAAATTTGAATCCAGCAATTGTGTATTTTACCACAGGTGAATTGATGGGTGCCAAAAAATACCTTTTATTATCCGAATACATTACAGATACGTGTTTTTTCACTTTGACGCAGTACACTTTGTTCATTGAGGCACCTTGCACTTAAATGTGAATACAGCAATTTTGTAGTCACCACAGGTGAATTGAAAGGTTGCCAAAAATCCCTTTTTAAATCATCGGAATACTTTTACAAAATATGTTTTTTTTTTTTTTACTTTGGCACACTACAGCTTTGTTCATTGAGGCACCTTGCACTTAAATGTGAATACAGCAATTTTGTAGTCAACACAGGTGAATTGAATGGTGCCAAAAATATCTTTTATTATCCGAATACATTTCAGATTCGTGTTTTTTTCACTTTGGCACAGGCCAGCTTTGTTGATAGATCTGCTTTTCAGTTAAATTTGAATACAGCAATTTTGTTGTCGCCACAGGTGAATTGTTAGGTGCCAAAAAATACCTTTTATTATTCCGAAAAACATTACAGATACGTGTTTTTTAAACTTTGGCGCACTACAGCTTTGTTCATTGAGGCACCTTGCACTTAAATGTGAATACAGCAATTTTGTAGTCACCACAGGTGAATTGAAAGGTGCCAAAAATACCTTGTATTATCAGAATACATTTCAGATACGTGTTTTTTCACTTTGGCGCACTACAGCTTTGTTGATAGATCTGCTTTGCAGTTAAATGTGAATACAGCAATTTTGTAGTCACCACAGGTGAATTGAAAGGTGCCAAAAATACCTTTTATTATCCGAATACATTTCAGATACGTGTTTTTTCACTTTGGCGCAGGCCAGCTTTGTTGATAGATCTACTTTGCAGTTAAATGTGAATACAGAAATTTTGTAGTCAACCACAGGTTAATTAAAAGGTGCCAAAAATACCTTTTATTATCCGAATGCATTTCAGATACGTGTTTTATCACTTTGGCGCAGGCCAGCTTTGTTGATAGATCTGCTTTGCAGTTAAATTTGAATACAGCAATTTTGTAGTCGCCACAGGTGAATTGATAGGTGCCAAAAAATACCTTTTATTATCCGAATACATTACAGAAACGTGTTTTTTGACTTTGGCGCACTACAGCTTTGTTCATTGAGGCACCTTGCACTTAAATGTGAATACAGCAATTTTGTAGTCACCACAGGTGAATTGAAAGGTGGCAAAAATACCTTTTATTATCCGAATACATTACAGATACGTGTTTTTTGCACTTTTGCCCAGTCCAGATTTGTTGATAGAGCCACCTTGCAGTTAAATTTGAATCCAGCAATTGTGTAGTTACCACAGGTGAATTGATAGGTGCCAAAAAATACCTTTTATTATCCGAATACATTACAGATACGTGTTTTTTTCACTTTGACGCAGTACAGCTTTGTTCATTGAGGCACCTTGCACTTAAATGTGAATACAGCAATTTTGTAGTCACCCAAAAAGGTGAATTGAAAGGTGCCAAAAATACCTTTTATCATCCGAATACATTACAGATATGTTTTTTTTTTTTACTTTGGCACACTACAGCTTTGTTCATTGAGGCACCTTGCACTTAAATGTAAAATACAGCAATTTTGTAGTCAAACACGGTGAATTGAATGGTGCCAAAAATATCTTTTATTATCCGAATACATTTCAGATTCGTGTTTTTTCACTTTGGCACAGGCCAGCTTTGTTGATAGATCTGCTTTTCAGTTAAATTTGAATACAGCAATTTTGTAGTCGCCACAGGTGAATTGATAGGCGCCAAAAAATCCCTTTTTTATTATCCGAATACATTACAGTTTACGTTATTTTCACTTTGGCGCACTACAGCTTTGTTCATTGAGGCACCTTGCACTTAAATGTGAATACAGCAATTTTGTAGTCACCACAGGTTTATTGAAAGTTCCAAAAATAACTTTTATTATCCTAATACATTACAGATATGTTTTTTTTTTTTACTTTGGCGCACAACAGCTTTGTTCATTGAGGCACCTTGCACTTAAATTTTGAATACAGCAATTTTTTTGTCACCACAGGTGAATTGAAAGGTGCCAAAAATACCTTTATTATCCGAATACATTTCAGATACGTGTTTTTTCACTTTGGCGCAGGCCAGCTTTGTTGATAGATCTACTTTGCAGTTAAATGTGAATACAGCAATTTTGTAGTCACCACAGTTAATTAAAAGGTGCCAAAAATACCTTTTATTATCCGAATGCATTTCAGATACGTTTTTTATCACTTTGGCGCAGGCCAGCTTTGTTGTTTAGATCTGCTTTGCAGTTAAATTTGATAAAGCAATTTTGTAGTCGCCACGGGTGAATTGATAGGTGCCAAAAAATACCTTTTATTATCCGAATACATTACAGTTTCGTTTTTTTTTGATTTTTGGCGCACTACAGCTTTGTTCATTGAGGCACCTTGCACTTAATGTAATACAGCAATTTTGTTGTCACCACAGGTGAATTGAAAGGGGGCCAAAAATACCTTGTATTATCCGAAAAACATTTCAGTTTAGTGTTTTTTCACTTTGGCGCAGGCCAGCATTGTTGATAGATTCTATTTTGCAGTTAAATGTGAATAGAGAAATTTTTTGTTTTTGATTTGGGGGATTTGAAAATAGCTGTGATTTGGGGTTCTTTTAATAAGAGATTTCCCAAAACTCTTCCATACCTTCTCAAATTTTTTATTTCTGAACATGGAGCGACATGCAGGTGGTAAGCGAGCAAAGAGGGGGGTAGGACATGGAGGTAGAGGTACGAGAGAAGGTGCTCCTTCCAGTGCTGGGGGACAACACGCATGCCAGCGGATCGTCAGTTGCTGACCCTCAGGCCTGTCATCGCTGGGTCAGGGCCCTGTGGGAAACTCAGTAAACGAACAGCGTCGCCAATCGTCCTTTTAGTGGTTAATGCAAACTGCATCCAGCAGTCTTACCCCCCGTCCTCCCCAGTCACGGGCCCCAAATGTCGTCATCAGCATCATCAGCATCCGTCCAACATGAAGCAGCCCCAAATATCAACTCGTGTACCCACCACTGTGGATAATCCATTTTCTGAAGACCTCTTTGATGACAAATGCGGTTGGGGTCAGAAGCATGTCAAAGATCAAGAGGCCAATGAGGATGATTTTCTCTGCTCTGACGCCCAGTTACTGATGCCATCAGAGGAGGAGAAGGAAGTCAGTCAATCGGCAAAAATTCCGGGCGGTCGGCAACGCCTTGCAGTCCCTCTTGCTTGTAGCCCGCAGCTCCTGGATGCAGAATGTCAGACGACTAAGTCACCTGTGTTGATGATGATGATGACGACATTGCGGATCCAACGTGGTCTTTTCAGCTTTTTTGCTTGCGAGCGCTTCATCACTGGACGAGGAGGAAGACGATGGGGTAGTGTCAGTACGGGTTCCGCGTCAAAAGGAAGAGGGCGGTTGCAGAAGTCCGCTGATATGATTTCCAGCACGGTCAGCGCAAACCCTGCCCTCGCTTATCGCCGTCAAAAAGGTCCAGGACCTCTCAAGCCGGGCCTTCTTTGAGCAAGCCCCTGATTCACCCAGCGATGTCATATGTCGCCTTTGCCCTAAACGCATAAGTAGAGGCAAGAACCTTAGGTGGTTAACCACCACCAACATGTCTAGTCACATGCAGCGAATGCATGAGTTGAAAAGGGGCAACACTTGACCAAAAAAGGCCAAACCAACGCCGGGCCTTTCCCAAACCACTGTCACACCCTCTGTCTCGCCTCCTCCTCCCCCCTCCGCCACCACCAAGCGTTCCTCAGATGCCCATGTCTCTCAGAGTCATGATCAGGGATTTAGCCTCCGCTTCAGCCTCCACCGTCGCCCGAGTACCACCAGCACCAACAGAGACCCATCCTACCCCTTCTCCTTCCGCCATTTTGACGCCTGCACGCCGTACAGTGGCCAGTCTAGCAGCCAGCCTTCTGTCTTCCCGGTTTGGGAGCATAAGAAACACTTAACCCAAACCATCCCAAAGCCAAATGCCTGAATGTTGGCATTGCCAGGCTTTTGGCCTTGGAAATGTTGCCTTTCCGTCTGGTGGAGACAGATGGGTTCCGCCACGTCATGGCCCTTGTATGCCCCCAATACCAGAAGCCGAGCAGGCTATTTCTTTGCCAGAAAAAACCTCCCTGACCTGGCCAGCCCCGTGTCATCTAAAATTTTTAAGCGCGTTGTCTGTATCTGTGTCCGGAAAAGTCCATCTGACCACCGAAACATGGACTAGAAAAGCAGGGCCCAAAGGGCCCGCTATATCTCTGGGGACAGACCCACGGGGGTGAGCTGGGTGGATTTTTTGGGGGGTTTGCCCGGTTTGGCCCTCTCGGGCTGGGCCCGCACGTCTTAAAAAACCCGCAGGGATGGGGGGCGGGGTTTCCCTTTCCCCCAAAGGGTTTCCTCTGGGGGCCATCCCGTCCCATTAAAAACCGGGCCCGGGCGGGGTTAAAAATTAATCTGTTTTGGGGAGACCTTTTCCACACACAGGTCAGGAGTTTGTGGACGGCTCTCCTTTTAAAGCCCCGAGCGCTGGTGGGTGCCAAAAACCCCTTGTGCCGGGCAAGGTGGTGGGGGGCGTTTTAACGGGCGAAATCTGCGGGGCCCGCCCTTGGGATGGTAGGCTGGAGCACACCCTTTTTGCCTGGCACTTGTCTTTAAAACCTTTTTCGCCCAAAAAAATTTCAAAAAAGCGCTCCCCGGTCTGGACTCCCTGCTGAGGAAGGCTCGAAGTCTAAGTTGAAATTTCCCGGGCAGTTCGCCCCCTGCTTCATCCCCCCGGGTGCTTTGGGAAAGCGTCAGCTCGGCCCCCCCGTAAACCGTCTCATTGTTGACTTGGCAACACCGGGAAATTTCCAACCCTCCACATGCCCCAGGGGATTGGGGCCCAGCAGGCAATGCCATTCGCAGTACGAAGTACACAGGGGGGCCTGACAAGCACCCGGGCGGACCTGGGGGGTGTTGAGCCCCCAAAGAGTGGGGGGCAGGGGGGAAAGAGCCCCTGCCCCCCTTTTTTTTCCTTCCCCAGTTTTTAAAAGAAGCCACCAAAAAGGGGTTCAGTGCGGACATCCCCTTGTCAGCTTTGGACCATTGTGGTGTTTTTAGTTCTGGAACGATCGTTGGCACCCCGGGGGGAAAAAAACCCAGGTCCCCCGCCAGCGACGGAGGAGGAGACGGAACAGAGCGGCCCCGGAAAGCCTTTCTTTTCCGTCGAATCCCAAGGCCCGCAGTTTCTCAATTTGATCGGTCTTCATTAGGCAGTGGTTCGGGGTTTCCAGGGCTAGTGAAGGCAGCGCATCAGTCTCAGGGGGGCATCATCTCAGGCGGGTCGGGGCCCTGTTTTGAAGCTGTCCCGGGGGGAACCCGGAGGAGGAGGAAAGGAGGTATTCCTGGGACACCAACTTTTCCCGAGCCCCTTTGCCTTGGAAAGAGGTTGGCGCGAATTTGAGGCGGAGGAGGAAGATGAGGAAGATCAGTTTGTTGGGCCCCCCCCTCGCCCCCAGAGGCTTGGGAAATAAAGGGGCTCCATTCTCCCCAGAGTGCTTGGATGCTCCATTTCCCCCAAAACATGATCCCCCTTTAAAGGGCCCAAAAAAAATGAACAACAGTTACTTTTTGGGGGCCACCCTCCGGGACCCCGGTAAAAAAACCCAAATTTCAGCATTTTTCCTTTTCCACCCCCCCAAAATAGAGAGTAAAATGAAGGAAATGGAGCCCTTGCGGGATTGTTTCAATGGAGAATCTGTTGCTTTGCTTCACGTTTTTTAAAAATGTCAGGGGTGGAAATCATCAGCGACGTGACAGCAGTTAGGGGGCCCCAAAGTAGCCGTAGCGGGCGGGAGCAGGTAAGGTGGCAGAACCCCTAATGGGGGGCCCTTTGGCAATCTTTATTTCCCACCTCCCCAAGGGCATGAAATTGCAGGGCAAAACATCCAACACACAGAGCCCGCTTTAAGATCATGGTGCACGACTATCGGGTTTTCTAAACACCGATTTTTTTTGGTGTTTTTGGGGGATAAATTAAAACTTTGGGTAAAAAAATTTGGAGAATGGCCCGAGCTCCCTGGGCCACCCCATAGAGGTGTTGTCCTGCCCTGCAGCCAGCCCCATTTTGAGCGGACCTTCACCCACAGTGGGGAGTCATTACAGCCCAAACCCCTCCGGCTTTCCCAATAATGGGGGATTTTTGGACTTTCATCAAGATAATCGGGGAAATGGATTCTGATGTGTTGTGGCCCCAATTGCCGGGTCCCCGATTATTTGGGCCGGTTACTTAACTTTTTCCTTTCTTCAAACAAAAAAGGTCCTCTTAAAAATTTTTTTTTTTTAAAGGGATCATTTCTTACTGAAAAATTTTTTTCTCTTTTCCCAACAGTACATTTTGCTGGTTTTGTTTGTGGGGAGACTGTAAAAGACAGCAAGGTTTCATGACAACCCGTATTCCATTTTTACTCACTTTTTCTTTTTTTTTCTTTTTTTTTTTTTATTTTTTAAAAAAGGCCTTTGGGGGAAAAGGGGGTTTTAAGTGGCCCTTTCTCCCTCCAATTTTTTTAAAGTGGGGGGGGAAAAAAAAATATTTATAATTTTTTGGGGGCTTTTTGCTGTGAGAAACAGCAAAAATCATGGTCCCTTTTGGAAAAAGAAATGTGGCTTTTAAAATGGCATTTTCCCTCACAATTTTTAAAGTGGCTGAAAGTCATATTTATAATTTTTTGGGGTCATGTTTCTGTTTAGATACAAAAAAATAATCTTTGGTTTCCCTTTTGGAAAAAGAAATGTGGGGTTTTAAGTGGCATTTCTCCCTCACAATTTTTTTAAAAGTGGGGTGAGAAGTCATTTTTTTTAATTTTTTGGGTCATGCTGCTTTGGGGAAAGCCGCAATAATTCGGTCCTATTATAAAAAAAAAAAGTTGTTTTTTAAAACATTTGTTTTTCACAATTGTCCCAAAATGGCTTAAAAGGGGATGCCCTTTTAATTTTTTTTTGGGGGGATTTTGCTGTGAAAACAGTATACTACGGTCCCCATTTTAAAAAAAAAAGTTGTTTCAAAAAGGGCATTTGTTTTCACAATTGTCAAGAGTGGCTCAAAGGGGGGATGTTTTTGGGTTTGAAAAAGGAAAGGTAGGACACTGTTAATGGACACATATTGAAAAAAAGACTTGTTTTTGCAAGATTTTAAATAGCTATCAAATCCCGTATTGAGAAAAACCCATTTAATACAATTAAAAAAAGAGAAAAAAAAGACCCTGGTTTGGGGTTCCAAAACCCATTTTTAAAATGTGTTTTTTTAGAATTAAAAACTAAAAATTTTCATTTACAAAATAAACTGGGTTAAAAAAAAAAAAAAAAAAAAAAAAAAATTCCCCCTGAATTGGGAAAGGGGATGGGACAGGAAAAACTTGGGCCCGATGTAGGTTTTTTCAGAGGTATGAGTATGGAGCAGGAAAAGAGAAAAAAGTACAAAAGACAAATTTTTTTTCCGATGTTGAGTAAAAAATGAGAAAAAAAGGGAAAGCCCAAAAAAAAAAATCGGGACCTGGGTGGAAAAAAGGCGTTTTAAAAAAACCCGTATTTTCCGGGGAAACTTTAATTGGGCCGCACTCATACGGGGGGCCAAAACCTACCCCGGGGCAGGGACCCGTATATTTTAAGTGAAAAAAAAAATGGGGTTTTTTGAAAGACTCCTTTTTTTGGCATTTTTTTTAAATTTTGGGGGCATGCAGGTTTGGGGGGGTCATGCTGTGGCCCGGGGAAGGGAAAAGTCAATTTTCCCGTTTAAAATAAAAATTTGGGGGGTTCAAAAGGACTTTTTTCCTTTTTCTTGGGCCCCAAAATTTTTAAAAATTGGGGGTCCTTTTTCCAAGGGGGTTTTTTGGGGCTCATGCTGTTTGGCCCCGGCAGGGATTTTTCTATGTTCCCGTGAAATTTAAAAAGGTGGTTTTTAAAAGGGCCTTTCCCTTTTTCCGGGGCCCTTTTTTAATTTTGGGGTCATGCAGGTTTTGGGGTTAATTTCTGTGGCCCCGGCCCGGGTTTTTCTTTGTTCAGTGAAAAATAAAAAGGTGGTTTAAAAACTCCTTTTTTTTGGGGACTTTTTTTAAACTGGGGTTTATGAAAGGGTTTGGGGGTCATGCTGTGGCCCAAAGGGTAGGGATAGTCCCAAAGTCCAGTTTTAAACTAAAAAAGGGGGTTTAAAGACTCCTTTTTCCGGCACTTTTTTAATTTTGGGGGGATGCAGGTTTGGGGCTCATGCTGTGGCCCCGGACAGGGATTAGTCTATGTCCCCGTGAAACTTTTTAAAAAGGTGGTTGAAAAAAATCCTTTTTCCGGCATTTTTAAAACTGGGGGTCATGCAGGTTTGGGGCTTTATGCTGTGGCCCCGGACAGGTATAGTCAATGTCCGTGGGGGCTAAAATGGTGGTTAAAAAACTCCTTTTTTTGGCCACTTTTTTAAATTTTGGGGGCAGGCAGGTTTTGGGGGCATCTGGGCCCGGACAGGGATAGTCAATGTCCAGTGAAACTAAAATGTTGGGTTTGGAAAAACTTTTTTCCGGGCCCTTTTTTTTTTTGGGGTTTTATGCAGTTTTTGGGTTTATGTGTGGGCCCAGGACAGGGATAGTCAAAGTCCAGTGAAACTAAAATGGTGGTTCAAAGATCCTTTTCCTTTGGGACTTTTTTTAAATTTTTGGGGGTTTTAGAAAGGGTTTAATGGTCATAATGCGGTCCAGGACAGGGATAGTCTTTTCCAGTAAACTAAAAAGGTGGTTCAAAGATCCTTTTCCCCGGGACTTTTTAAATTTTGGGGGTCAAAAGGTTTAATGGTCTACTGCGGGCCCCGGGGGCAGGTTTAGTCAATGTCCGTGAAACTAAAATGTTTTTTTGAAAGACTCCTTTTTTCCACAAATTTTTAATCTGGGGTCATGCAGGGTTTTGGGGGTTTATTTTCTGTGGCCCAGGACCCGGGGATAGTCAATGTCCAGTGAAAATAAAATGGTGGGGTTTAAAGACTCCTTTTTCCCGGGACTTTTTAATCTGGGGGTTATGCAGGTTTGGGGTCATGCGGGGGCCAGGAAAAAGGGTTGTCAATTTTTCCAGTGAAAAATTTTAAAAAGGTGGGTTTAAAAAAACTCCTTTTTTTCCACCCCTTTTTTAAACTGGGGTCATGCAGGTTTGGGGTAAAGCTGTGGCCCCGGACCCGGGTTTGGTCAAGTCTAGTGAAACTTAAAAGGGGGTTTAAAAGGGTTTCCCTTTTTTCCCGGGACTTTTTAATCTGTGGGTTTAGACAGGTTTAATGGTCATACTGTGGTACGGACAGGTATAGTCAATGTCCCCGTTCAACCCAAAATGGTGGTTTTTTAAAAATCTTTTTTCCGGCCCCTTTTTTTTTTTGGGGGTCAGGGGGAGGGGGGGGGTTTTGGGGAATGGGGGGGTTCCAGGACAGGGAATTTTTCAATGTCCAGTTCAGGTTTAAAAAAGATGGTTTTTAAATCATCTGCCTTCTGGCCCCTTTTTAATTTTGGGGGGGGGGTTTCTGGGTTTTAAAGGGGCCCTGTGTTTTTTTACAAAAACAGGGATAGTGAAAGGGCTGTGATTTTTTTTTCTGGTTTTATAATTTTAAGTGTGGTTTCCTAAGATTTTAGCCCCGTATCCATTTGACTGTTGTGGATTTTAATTCCAGCTTCTCCAGCCCGTTTGGGTTTTAAAAAAAGAAGGTTTTTGGTTTTCTCTCCCCTTTGACTTTAATGGTCATCGATCATAATCTATCATCGCCATCGGAAAATTTTTTGTCGGGTGATGGGCGACTTTCGGGCCATCGACGGATGTCGATGGCCCAAGTAATCGCTAACACTAGTCCCCTGGAGGAAACCCTTTTTCCCGGGAGTGGGTGTTGAGGATTATTTTTGACAAAGTTAAAAAGGGCCCAGTTTTTATTTTGTGGGAAAATTTTTTCGAAATTCCGGATAATTTAGGGAAAATCTGCGCAAAATTTAAAAATTTTGGGAAATTTTTTGGCGTTTTCCTGTCTTTTTGATGGCCAGCAAATTGGGTTTAAAAGTATGAGAAGGGTGAGCTGGGGTGCGACGTCTTTGATGGGATGTGTTGGTTGTGGTTGGGCCCGGGAAAAAATAAATGCCCTCGTTTTTTTAGAAAACCCCTTCCTTTTCCCAAGATCATTGTGGGGTCAGTGTCTCAAAAATAGTAGGATGTTTATAGGGTCTTTTCCCCAATTTACAGTCAGCGAAAAAAGTTTTATTTGTTCACAAGACAAACTAGTTTTTATTTAGAAATTAAAAAAGGTAGTTTAGAGAATTTAAATTTTTAGAAAATTTAAGGGAGATTTTTTAAAGAAGCATCTAGCCTGTCCCCAAAAAAGGGGGGAAAGGGGGAAGGGTGGCGGGGGGAAACACAACGACAGGCTGGGCAGGTTTTTAAAAGGAGAGTGGATTTTTGTCCCGCCCAGATTGTTTTGGGCCCCTTTTATTAAAAATGGCTTTTCCCCTTTGTACGAAACAAAAAAGGATACAAAAACTTTTCTATCACCGCAGGTGTATTTATAGGTCCCAAAAAAATGTTTTATTATCCGTCCCAAAATTTAAATTTTGTTTTTGTTCATTTTTGGCGCGGGGCCATTTTTGTTAAAAGGGCCCATTTGTACAGTTATTACCATACGGGAAATTTGTTTGAAAGGTGTTGTATTTATAGGTTAAAAAACCCCCTTTATTTTTTATTGTACACGTTTTAATTGGTGTTTTTTCATTTTGGCCAGCTCGTTTTTTTTAAAAGCCCCACTTTGTACGTACATAGGATAAGAAGTTTTCTTTCCCGGGTGTATTTAAAGGGTGAAAAAACCATTTTTTTAAACCCTTTAACAATTTAACCCCTTCAGACGTAGACTATGAAAATCCGGGTCTTTTGGGGGGGTTCCACCCCTGGAGTATGCATACTCCTGGGGATGCGCAAACTCTAAAGCAGGGGTTTGCGCGATAGCGCGGGGTGTCAGCTGTATATTACAGCAGACACCCCGCAGCGACCCCCCGACGCGATCACCCCCGGGAGGGAAGGGGGGGGGGGGTTATCCCCAAATTATCGCGCCCAGGGGTGAATAACTAAGGGGAAAAAAGCGGGAGGAGTGCTCCTCTGCGTCTCTGTCGGCGAGGACGCAGATCGAAGGCCCTTTGCTTGTGGCAGTTACATGGGAAAACCATGCCGAACAAGCTGTGCATTGATTCCTATTGAATGGAGATAAAAAGTTTATTCAAACCCCCTATGGGGAAAAGAAAAAAAAAAAAGTAAAAAAAGTAAAAAAAAATGAAAAAAAAAGTAAAAAAAAAAAAAAACCGTACACGCCCTTTTTCCCCCTTTAAAAAACGCCAATCCCCCAAAAAAAGAAAAAAAATAATAAAGTACCCAATTTTGGTATCGCCGGTGCGAAAACAGCCTCCCCTAAAATCGTCATGTTAATTTCCCCCTACAGGGAACCCCGTAAAAAAAAAAAAAAAAAAAAAAAAATCACAAAATAAGATTTTTTGTTCATCCTGCAGAATAAAAGGGAATAAAAGTGATAAAAAACTCCTATAAACCCCAACGTTGTACCAATTAAAACTCGTCACCCCGCAAAAAAAAAGCCCTTACACAGTTGTATAGGCTCTCGAAGTACCCGATGCAAAAATATTCTTTAAAACACAAAACATTTTTTTTTTTTTTTAAAAGTGCTTCAAATAAAAAAAACTTTTAAAAATTGGGTTTTCCCCGTAATCTTAATAAAAAGGGTCCCATCAGAGCCGTTACATAGATGAAACCCTTATACAGGGGGGCCTGGGTGGTACAGGGGGGGTTACATATATTGACCCCTTGAGGGGTACCTTTGTCACATAATTAAAGGTACCCCAGGCCTTTACTAGATGTACCTTTCCGGGGGGAGGCTGTGATTGGCACTGGGGGTTCAATGTGACCCCCAGTCCCTCACACCCCCCCCATAAGGGGGGGGGGGTTAAATGAATGTTATTTTGTGTGGGTGTTGTGGTAAAGTAAAGGTTAATAAATATTACTTTCCAATACAGACTTAATTGCATGGGTGTGTGTTGGGGTGTTTAACACTAAAAATTTCCTTGCAGCCAGGGCAGCCTGCCGTTTCAGGTCAGGTTTTCTCTGCATGAGTACGGCAGGGCTGTTCCCGAGCTGGTACATTTTTGGGCGGTGAAGCGAGCTTTTAGCGTCCTGGCCCCACCCCCCACAAGAACCGGCGGAAGTAAATCGTCCTGCCGGGCCGCTCAAGGGAGGGCTACTGAGCCACCCAAAGCTGGGAGTAAGGCCCCCTGTCCCCCCCCCCCCAGTATTGAAACCTGTGGGCGGCCTATGCAAAACAGCTGCAGGGAGGGGCGGCGGGGCCAAACGCCTCCCTGCAGCTTTTTAAACCAGTGCGGGGGCCCCCCCAGCTCCCCCGGGGGCCCCCCTCCCGGGTAGGGGCGAACCCTGTTTTTGGTGTTCACCCCCCCCGGGGTCGCGACCCAAGGTTAGAACCCTCCAAAGGGCACATTGGGATATTTCTAAAAGGCAGACTGGGGGAAATGTTTACATTGCAATTTCCTATCAATTTACCGATTCCGTGAAATAATAGATAAATATTTAAAAATCTGCAAAAAAGTGAAATTTTGAAATTTCCCCCCACCCTTTTCTTTTAATTTTGTGAAATATAAAAAGGGGAAACAAATTTTTAAACACTGTTGTAAATACTTTAAGGGGTCTTTTTTCTTAGAAGGGTCATTTATGGGGGTATCTAAATACAGGCCCCCCAAACCATGTCAGAACTGGAAAGGTCCTAAAAAAAAAAAAAGTATATTGCAAATTTTCTTGAAAATGTGAGAAAATTACTACTAAATTCTAAGCCCTCTGTCATAAAAAAAAAGGATATTTAAAAAATTATGCCAACCTATAGTGGACATATGGTAGATGCTAGTTATAAACTCTTTTGTGGTGAATAATTATCTGTCTTGCACGTAAAAATTTTGAACTTTCAAATCACGGGTTTTTCAAAATTTTCATGAAATTTTTATATTTTTCACAAAAAATTAAGGATTGTATGGATAAAATTTTCTTCTAACTTAAAGACAATAGTCACGAGAAAACAATCTCTGAATACATGGATAGGTAAAAGTGTAAAAAAGGGTTATTCTCACAATAAAGTGACACATGCCAGATTTCAAAAATAGGGGTGTTCAAAGGCCAAAACCCTTTATCCTTAAAAATTTAATTAGGGGTTTTTTACTTTGGCCGCAGTTTTTTGTTAAAACCCCTCTTGTACTTATATTACCATACAAAATTTGGGTAGTAATTGGGGTTGTATTTCATAGGTGCAAAACCCTATTATTATCTGTACACATTTAATTACGTGTTTTTTACTTTGGCGCAGCCCCGTTTTTTGTTTAAAGACCCATCTTGAATTATATTACCATACAGAAATTTGCTATTAATTGGGAGGTGTATTTCATAGGTGCAAAGCCCACCTTTAATATCCTTATACATTTCAAATAGGTGTTTTTTTTAACTTAGGTGCGGCCAGTTTTGTTTATAGAGCCACCTTGTATTTAAATTTGAATACAGAAATTTTGTAGTTACTGTTGGTGTATTTCATTGGTGCAAAAACCACCGTTGTTATCCGTATAACTTTTAAATAGCTGTATTGCACGTGGTGCGGCCCTAGTTTTTTTCAAATAGCCACGTTGTACGACAATTCTGAGAGAAAAATGTTCTAGCAACTGTTCTCGCTTGTCATTGCTGCAAAAAATGCAATTTCTCATCCGTGTAACTTTTGAATAGTTTTATTGTGCTCGTTGAATCTCAGTTTGGCGCAGATGCGCACTTGTATGATAGTTTGTTGAAAACTATCAATTCCTAGTCCTACTGAGCAGTTGTAAATCCCTGGGACTGAAGGAAAAAAACTGTGATTTGGTCTTAAAAAAGGATTCAAAAATTTCCATACTTTTTTAAATTTGTATCTTTCTGAACATGGAGCGAAATGCAGGTGGTAAGCGAGCAAAGAGGGGTGTAGGACATGGTGGTAGAGGTACGAGAGAAGGTGCTCCTTCCAGTGCTGGCGACAACATGCATGCCAGAGGATCGTCGGTTGCAGGACCGTCAGGCTTGTCATCGCTGGGTCAGGGCCCTGTAAATCTGAGTAACGAACAGCGTTGCTAATCTGTTCTTCAGTGGTTAATGCTACCTGCATCCAGCAGTCTTACCTCCTCGTCCTCACAGTCATGGCCACAAATATCGTCATCAGCATCCGTCCAACATGAAGCGAAGGCAGCCCAAATGTCAACTCGTGTACCCACCACTGTGGATAATCCATTTTCTGAAGACCAAATGCGCAATCTTTACTTACCACCTCACCAACGCATGTATTGCAGGGCACACATACAACACACAGAGACCAGCTTAAGATCATGGTGCACGACTATCTGCGTCTCAACACCGATGTTTTTGGATGTTTTCCGGACCCAATCGACTTCTAGGTATCCAAAATAGATGAATGGCCCGAGCTCGCTCGCCACGCCATAGAGGTGTTGTCCTGCCCAGCAGCCAGGTCATATTTCCGGGGACCTTTAGCACAGCTGGAGGAGTCATTACAGACAAACACATCTGGCTTTCTACAGATAATGTGGATCGTTTGACTTTCATCAAGATGAATCAGGCATGGATCTTGATGATGTTGTGGCCCCAATTGCCGAGGTCCCGTTTTGTTGCGGTCTAAATTCACATTCCTCTTCAAAAAAGAAATGGTCCCCTTGAAAAATGTTTTTAAAATGATCATTTCTTTTCTGCAAATTTTTATTCTCCGTTCCCAAAAGGTAATTTTGCTGGTTTTACGGTGTGGAGACTGTAAAAGACACCAAGGTTTCATGACAAAACCGTATTCCATTTACTCACTTTATCTTTAGAATTTTTCTCATTGTTAATGGTTTTGAGGTCATGTTGCTGTGAGATACAGCTATAATTATGGTCCTTTGGAACAGAAATGGGGCTTCTAGGTGGCATTTCTCCATCACAATTTTTAATAGTGGTGGGGAGGCATTTTTATAATTTTTTTTGGGGGCTATTTGCTGTGAGATACAGCTATAATTGGCGTTTGGAAAAAAAGG
>JAODAL010014402.1:0-87593 GCA_025379985.1 Phyllomedusa bahiana | reverse complement strand
CGGTTTCAAATTTAACTGCAAGGTGTCTATCAAAAAATCGGACTGGGCAAAAGTCCAAAAAACACGTAACTGTTATGTTTTGGATAATAAAGGGTTTTTTTTGACCTTTAAAATTTCACCTGTGGGTAAAATATAGAATTCTTTTTTTAAGATTTACTAGATGCTGCGTCAAGAACATGCTGGGGTGCAAAAGTCAAAAAACACGTAACGTTATTTTGATATAAAAACGTATTTTTTGCACCTTTCAATTCACCTGTGGTGAATAAGAATTGTTTTTTAAGTTTTAATAGATGCTGGTAAAAGAAAGTGCTGGGTGCGCAAATCAAAAAACACGTAACTGTGATGTTTTGTCGATACACGGTATTTTTGGCAACAAACAACCGTGCTGACTACAAGATTGCTGGATTTTTAATTTAAGTGCAAGGGGGGATATATCAAAACAGGTGTAATGGGAAAATTGAACACCAAATTGAAATGTTATAAAAATAAAAGTGGATTTTGCACTAACAAAGAGACCTGCGTTATAAAATATGTTTATCCAAAATAAGTTCAGGCTGCCCAATTCCAAAATATTTCAATAGCAAACTTTTAAATAAAAAAGAATTCCACACAATGCTACACTAAGTCTTGGGAACTTTATCCATGTTCTTTATAATGACTTGTCTGTGTTCGCCCGCGGGGCCCCCCCCCAGCCCCCCCCGCCGTGAATTTACAGGGGTAGATGCTGCTTAAAATTTCTACTAACTACAAAAAACTTAAAACCCCCCCCCCCCCTTAATCTAAAAAATTGGAAGGATCAAGCAAATAGTGAGGTTCCTTTTGCAGAAATAGACAATTTCGCAGCTGTTGGCCACGGGCAGAGCGATCCTACCCATGAGACGCTGAGAGACATGGGGCGAAACGGGAACGCTTTTCTATGTAAAACAGGTCAGGGATTTTTCCCCAATCAACCATACACATCCCATCATGGACGCGACACACACTCACCCTGCTCTTTTCGTAATTTGATTTGCGGGCCGCCAAAATGACAGGAAGCCCCGAAAAAGGCGATTTTAATAGATATGCACAGATTTTAAAACCTTAATTATCGCATGATCTGGAGATTTCGATCACCAAAAAACCCTTTTGGGCCGAAAATTTTGTCGATAAAAATCGCTCAAACAACTGCTACCTCCCCCCTCCCTTTCCCGAAAAATTTTTTCATCTTATTTTTCGAAAAATTTATAAAATTCAACCTGAAAAAATAAAAAAAAACCCTCACGGGGGAATAAAATTTAAAAAACCCTTTTTCCCCACTTCTTTTAAATTTCTGTCAGTTTTTTTAGAGGAAATTGAGGGAAGTTCCTCTAATTTTTTTCTTGTATTCCTTTGGGCCTTTTTTTTTTGATCCGGTATTCTTTATTGGGTCCCCACTTGTGTTAACGCAAATCATTTGTTTTTGATTCACCGACTCAATTCAGGGGAAGTATGTCCGAATTGGCCTTTTTACATGAACCCCGAGTCGGTGAATCAAAAACAAATGATCTTGCATCACAGGAGAATAACCAGGATCCCAAACCCTTTTTTTTTAAAGGAGAGTGGGAACGCAAAAACAACAAGGGGGGGACCAACAGAAAACTACCGGATCAAAAAAAAAAAGCCCAAGAGGAATACAAAGAAGAAAAAAAAAGGGGGAACTTCCCATCAAATTTCCCTTAAAAAAAACTGACAGAATTGCAAAAAAAGGGGTTTAAACAAGGGGAAAAAATTTTATACCCACGATGTCCAGGATTTTTTTGTTTTCAGGTTGAATTTTATAAATTGTCGAAAAATAAGACGAAAATGTTTTTGGGAAAGGAGGGGGAGGTAGTCAGATTAAAAAAATTTTATAAGCGCAGCAAATTTGATCCAGAAGTCTCTGAAAATATTTTGAAGCTTTCAGGAATTAGGAAAAGGGAGATACAGAAAAAGGGCAGTTAAGGCAAAAAATGTAGAAAAAACTTACAAAAGATGAAAAGGGAACTTTAGGAAATTAAAAAGACCAAGATAAATAGTGAAGAAAGCGGATAGGGGGGAGCTACTATAATTAGGGGATAAAAAAAATATTAGAGGAAGCAGAGAGGAAATTTGAATGATTTGGGGGTGATGAGAAGATCAAGGGGGACCCCAAAACGGGTTTAAATGTATGATAGAGAATCACCTAAATGCTGAAACCAGGAATAATTAAAATAAAACGCTAACCCCTAAATTTGCCCCCAGAGTACCTATATTTCTTAGTACCAAAAGGCATAAATCCCTCAAGGCCCCCACCGGAAGCCCTATCGTCTCGGGATTGGTCAGTTTTCTCACCATGCCCTTTCATCGATAGCTTTTTGCAACGGATTTAACCCTTCCTTGGTGCCTTAAAGATACAAATGAATTTTTGCCCAAAATTAAAAAATGTTGACTGTCTGTGTTACATTCTTATTACCCTAATGTAGGGATCTTTATACAACATCCCAAAGATAAGGAATCAATCAGTAAAGACTAGGTTTTTGGGAAATGCAAATATACCAAACATCTTATTTCTTTTCTCGGAATTACGGGAAGTTATATTACTGGAATTATTTCCCGGTTTTGGACAGGATTTTTTGGGCAGGACGGGGGACCCTATGGGGTTCCCTGTCGCCCCATTTTTGCGAATATTTTTTTGGAACATTCGAGATATAACGAATGCCTATGTGGGGCCATTCATTAAGTATGGCTCCGCTATGTGGATGATGTTTGTCTCTTTTGGATGTAAGAAAACAATTTAACGAATTTCTGGACGAAATTAATTCTAAACACCCCGTGATTAAATTTACACTTCTAAAGACGGGAAACTTAGCTTTTTTTATGTAAAATTTTAAAACGTGAAGGGTGCTAATTGCGACAAATTGTTTCCCAAAAGACAACAGAAAAAAATACACACAATGAAAAAACCAAAATGCCCCGGCAGTATTTAAAACGATCCCAAGGGGAAAATTTTTTTGTGCTGACGAGTTTTGCTATAGATAGAGAATTTTTATCAAAATAAAGAAAAACAGTGAGGAAATTTGTTGGGCACTGGGTTTTTAAAGAGAGGGGCAAAAAATTGGGGAGGAATTGGGGTGTTACCACGTAGTGAATCCGAAAAAATTTAAAGAAAAAAAGAAAAATGATCATGGTAGGCTTTGTATCTGTTTTTGATTGCCCTGCAAATTAATAAAAAAAACAATCAGAAAACATTTGCACTTATATAGGGGAAACCCAATTTGGGAGTCTTTCTAGATTTCCCAAAATTTTGTACCAAAAGGTAAACGATTGGAAACTTTATAGTCCATTTTGACTGACAAAGAAAACCTAACAAAAAATGTTTTGGATACGGGAAAAGGGTATTACCCCAAGTTTATCGGCCAAAAAGTTGGTATCATTAAGGTGAATTATCTCACATCCCACACAGGGCTATGAAATACCATTAGGGCTTTTTACATGTAAACCACAAAGTAATTTATTAATTAAGTCCCTTTTTTCATGGTTTTGGACAAACTCGGGAAAGGGCCGCATTTGGATCAATGAAATAAATCTCAAATTCGCCTCATTTAACAAGAAAAACAGGAAGAAAGAGAAAGGATGTGTGAAAAGGTAGCTAAAAAAAAGATTAAGAAAAGGTACTCAGAAACTACGGTAGCGAAATTTTTTTGAAAGGGACATAATGCCGCAATCCCGTTGGTTGTTTTGGAGGGAAAAGAAGGGAATGTATTGGGAAAGATTAAAATTTAAGCTTTTGCGAAGAGAAGTATACTGGATTTCCCCAAAATTGAAGCGCTTTCACCCAAAGGGGGTTTAAAAGAAAGTTGTCGTGAATGTTTTTTATAATCGTTAGGTGTTAACCCCCACCCGTAGCCCATTGTTTTTAGGGCTATACAAATTACTGAGGTTTCTAACTAGTTAGCATAGAATGGAGTTATCTTTCATAGGTATAGCAAGTATAGGTCCCTTTTGTATTAGTAGGTCGGTTAGTAGGGGTTCGGTAAGTAATTGTTTAGTGAGTGTTTTGATTTTGATTTAATATGTTAACAATGTTTCAAAAATAAAGGGTACTATTCCTTAGTTGGACACTATAAAACGGCCCCTTTCCGGGAAATGTGTCACGCTTGAAAAGGGGGCGGTTTTCCCCCGAAACGTCGCGTGATCTGGCTACAGCAGCTACTGATGTAGGACGACTTTTGGTTTGCTCCTCCCCCGTTTTTTGCGGCGTGCTGACCTCACACTTACCTCGAAAGGACTTGCTGAAAACAGTAATGTTCGTGCCTTATTTTGTATACATGGGACGGTTTTGAAGACGAAGCATAAAAGTTTTGCAATTTTAAAATTTATATGTTTAATAAATAAGAAGAATAAAGTATATATCTTATTACCTGACCGCATCCAAACACTACTATAGTTTTTTTAGCAGGGGGGTCCTGCTTTGATGCTGCTTATGCACAGAAAACAGAGTGCAATAATTTTAAAATTGTGACTGTTTTTTACAGTCGCCTTATTTCGTTTTTTGTAAACCCCGTTTCCCCATCCAGTCGGGTTCCCCCTCCTTTCATGATTTACTGACAGCTCTACAATTTACATTTGTCTTGGCCCCCCTCGGTCCCTTTTCCGGGGTTCACCGCTTATTAAGCCGTAATTGTTGGGGCCCGGATTTCGCTCACAGTTACGGCTTGAATAGGGGCGGGGCCGGTGGGGGAGCTGCCCCCGGGGCCCAAAACAATGCATTATTTATTGCGCTACAGTCATTTACCCCCCGCGGCGGATACGCAAGCGGGGGAGCGACGGGAAACCACAGTTCTCTATAGAACTGTGGATTACCGTAATACAGGACGGATTGGGGGGCGTACTGACTCAAACCCCGGCGCCATCGACTCCCAAACCGCGGCAAATAACCTGTGAACGAGGCCTAACACTGCAGCTTTTTTTACAAACAGAAAAAAAATTGTGCTTAAATGCTCCCTGTAAACATAGCGGGGGATCTGTTGCCAATCCCGTCTTTTAGAAACTGATTTAACTGTAAAAAACCCCACTGTAAAGGGGAAGAGATCAGTGCTCTGATTCACAGAAGGCTGTTTAGACTGAATCGGGGTGTGGGATTAAAAAACTCTTTCAAAAAAAGAAATGCATAGGGGAAAGGGCACGTGACATGTGGACTCGGAAGGGGGGGAAAAAGGGACACTGACTTGTAGTGAGAATGAAAAGTGAAGGGGAAAGAGTTATCCCCCTTCGTTAAGAAACACCCCTCGGGGGGAAAGCAACCCCTTTTATTTAGGAAATTAGAGAATCAAACTTTTAAAAAACCCGAACGATGAAGCATACACCCCTTTAATGAATTAGGGTTATTTAGGTTTAAAAGTTTAATGGGTTAAAAAAAAGCAAAAAACAAATGCAACAAAATGCCTTTTTATATATTTGGGATGCAAAAATAGATAGAAACTTATATGTATCCTTAACCACTTACTGTATCTGGACATATGGGTACGTCCCAGTGCTAGTAAGGAGCTTTGTATTGGGCACCTACATAGCCGTGGGATGTTAGCTGCTAACTACAGCTAACTCTCGGCGGTTACAGCGTGGGAGGGCGTAGGTGTTGTCCCACGCTGTTTAACCCCATAGACACCGCAGCAAAAATGGCCGTGGCATCTAAATCAATGAGAAACGGTGACGTGCACCGTTCCTCACTTCGAAATTGCGGTCTCCCGATCTGTTAACCTGGCAGCTGGAAGGCTTCCATCGCCACCATGTTTCCTGTTTTACTACTTCCTGCCCCAGGAAGTAAAAACTTTAAAACTTTTTTTTTTTTTTTTTTTAACTTTGAGTCCCTCTAGGGTGCTTCATCCGAATGCCAAAATTGTGTTTTTTTGGTCATTTCACGTCCCCTAAAAATTGGAGTAAAATTTGATCAAAAAAGTCCCATGTATTCCAAACTGGTACCAATATAAAGTATACTTTAGCCCACAAAAAATACCCTTCACTCAAGTCAGTAGGTGTTAGTACAAAAAGTTGTCGGTTGCAGAAAATGGCACCGCCACGCAAATTTCAAAAACAGAAAATTTAGGGAATTTTTTTAAGGTACCAAAACATAACGGAAACGGTATGTGTTTGGTTTTGCTGGATGCGTATTAACCTGCAGAATACAGATAACACATAATTTTTTATACTGAGGATTGAATTCTGTAAAAGCAAAACACCTTCAAACATGGCGAAGTACCTTTTGTTTCACATTTTGCCCCACGTAGATTTGTTTGCGGTTTCCCAGTATATTCTTTGGTACGCTGAATGACACCGTTAGAAAGTACATCTTGTCCCGCAAAATAAAAGCCCTCATATGTTATTAAGGTGGAAAAATAAAAAAGTTATGGCCCTTCAGAAGGCGAGAAGGAAAAAAAACGAAGAGCCACGTTATTTTGACCGTGATGGGTTATGGGGTTAAATTATGCCAACAAGACAATAGATACAGAGGAGAGATCATTTCACGTAAAAAAGGGGACGGGGAGGGGGCGGTGGAGCCACGGTGATAGAGCAAACGGAGCATAGGACAGACACTAGAGTCAGTCCACAGTTTAGAGTTGGAAGAAAACAATAAAAAGGTACACTTCCAATACTGGTGTTTAACCAACACTTACTGGACCAGACACACCGTGTTAGACACTGTATGGAAAGAATGCCAATGTTCATGTCTGAGGTTTAATGCGATTGTTATATTTCTTGAAACCTAAAACTATAAATGCAAACCTACTTGTTGTACAACAATGATTTCACCTTCTATATGTACTGTAGCATGCTACTTTGCATTTTGCACACCTATGATTGGAAGTTGTTAATAAAATCATGTTTTAAAAAAAAAAAAAAAAAAATATGCCAACAAAAAAATACAGCTTCTCCAACATAAAACAAGGCCTCATACAGCTGCGTCACTGAAATGAAAAATGAATCGGTTATGACTGCTGAAACACAGAGATGCAAAAACTGAAAAATGGAGCAGGTTCTTCAGGACTTCTCAGGCAATGACGGGTGGGTCATCAATTATTGTGTTTATAATCCCAGGACTTAAAACACAGTAATTGATGACTCACCTGAAACGGCTTTCCAAACAATTTAGATAACCGAAAGGAGCTTGCTGGTAATAAAGGCAGTTTAGTTGCATTGCAGTACTGCGAGTGAATAAACTTGCTTATAAATTGTTGTGTTCCGGCCTCAGAGCTCGGGAGATGGTGGCGCTTACACACTTCTCCATTCTTTTTCTACGGTACGCATGGCCATCAGCCTATTCTCCGAGGCCGACTCGTAGCAAGCTATAAGCCAGCTTCTGAAAGGGCATGTATTGCGGTCCACACAGGTACATGACACAACATGGCTGCTGCCCAGCGTGTATTTTCCACAGCGCAAGCCCCTACCTCTTATTTAGTTTCATATTCTCTGGCACAGAAGCACACGAAACAAGTGACATGTCACTTAGTATCGATGCACAGTACACGCGGGAAATATGTTTTTTTAACACAGCACTCTATGAGTGCTAGTATATTACCGTATTTGTGGGGCGTACTTTTTTGCAGTGAAGCGTCAAAGTACGTCCCGCAAATATATCGTGTGAACACACCCAAAAGGGATTTTGCTTTGTGGAAAAACTAATTTCGGGGTAAGTTCACACGGCTGATTTGGACTCTGTTTTCAGAGCATTTCCGCACCCAAAACGGCATCCAAAAAGCTTCCCAAACTCCTTCAGTTCATATTCATTGATTCGTATGTAAAACTGCATTGTAGTTCACACTACGTGTTTCTGGACACACTTTTGTCAGGCATTTTCCGCGCTTCTTTGGACGCTGTTTTGGGCGCTGAAAAAGAAGTGTCATGTAAATTCTTGAAGCTGAATATCCTCATAGGAATCAATAGAGTGCTCCAATAACTCGTTGCAGTTTTGGGCGCGGTTGTGACCCTAACTCTCCTTTGAAACCTGTTCCGTTCCAAGTGCTCACAGCCAATGATGTCACATTCAGTGGTCATGTGGCCTCAGTGGTCACTTGCCGTTCACACAAAGATAGCACAGCCCTGTGATTAGCTGCATCAGCAGCGAGCATTGGTGGTGTTGGAACAGGGCCGGCTTCAAAGGCGAGTTATATTTTGTCTTTTCTTTTGACCCCTGCTCGACCAGCAGACAGTTTTTTTTCTTTTATGGATAACTGTACAAACACACAGCCATACAAATGGACAGCCACTTTAGCGCTGCATTAATCTTCAATTTATTTTCCACAGTTGAATTTGTTTTATCCGGGTGTTCCCCAACTCATATTCAGGAGGAGTACGTCACCAAGGATAACGCACGTTTCACCAACGCCTTTACAGCCACAGATCATTCCCAACGAGGTTCATCTCCCAATGTTAAACAGGAAATCTCGTGTGATGGAGGAAATCTTGAAGACACGGACATTTGTTCCCCTGCAGATTATGTATCTTTCCTTATAAAGGACGAAGAAGCATTAGATTTGGAGGAGACTCCCAGTGATACGTCTAAATCCAGCTCATCATTGTAAGGGGGATGATATTTCTCAAGGTCAAGAAGGAGACCTCACAGACACCGACATATGTACAGCCGCTGACCATGCTCAGCACTATCCACCTAAGGTAGGGGTACTCTCTTACAATGAACAAAATTTGATAAAGGCTTATACACCCCCAGATCATCCATATCAGTATCCAACTTATAAGAAGGAACCACTCTCTCATGAACCAGTGAAGCTCACCAGCATTTATATACCCCAAAGTCATAGCCAGTATGTATCTACTTATATGAAAGAAGAACCAATCTCATGTGATGAAGAAGAGCTGAAGGAAGCGGACATTTATCTGCCTTTAGGTCATACCCGACAAGATCTGTCTCCTTTGAATGAGGGAGTAGTCTCGTATGATGGAGGAAATCACATCAGTCCCAACCTATATACTCCAACAGAACATCTACCCCGATATACTTCTGGTCAGACCAAAGATCAGACAATGAATGGACTGAAACTTTGGTCTAAGCCTGATGTGTTCTCTTGTTCTGAATGTGACAAAGTTTTCAATTGCAAATCTGAACTTCTAATGCATCTACCCATTCACTCTGGGAATAAACCATATAATTGTTCTATATGCGGCAAATGTTTTACCAACCTGTCCTATCTTATTTCCCATGGGAAAATCCATGCGGGGCAGAAGCGCTACTCTTGTCCTGACTGTGGGGTATCTTTTACCAGAAGCTCAAACCTCAAGGCCCATAAGAGGAAGCACACTGGAGAGAAGCCTTTTTTATGTTCAGACTGTGGGAAGTCGTTTTCCAGTAACTCAAACCTCAATGCCCACAGGAAGACGCACACTGGAGACAAGCCCTATTCTTGTGCTGACTGCGGGAAGAGCTTTATCAGTAGATCTCATCTGGTGGTACATCGAAGAACCCACACGGGAGAGAAGCCATATACATGCCCTTTATGTATTAAATGTTTCTCTAACACATCTGACCTTGCCAAACACCGGAAGATCCATATCAAAAAACCCTATTACTGCAGTAAATGTGGGAAGTGTTATAAAAGTAACCCAGATTTTGATAACCAGAAGCTGCATATATGTAATTCATGAGAAGACCTTTTGTGGTTTTTGGCTAGATTCATAGTCTCCAGAAACGAGATTATACCCAGTGGGTAAAACACTTTCTGTAAGCTGGCAAGAGGAGTTACGGAAGAGAAGCACGATTCTATGTAGCACATGTGATTGTTGTCTGTAGGGCCTATTCATCCGCTGTCCTGAGACATTATGTAGACCATATTTACTTTGGCATCTGAAAGTTTACCTATGGACATGAATAGGCAGCATGCATATTGTATCTGACTCCTTAAAAGGGTTGTCCAGTTATTAATAAAAAATAAATAAAAAATTATGCCCCTGAGGCCCCAGTAGGAAAAAAAAACTATGCTCCCCTTTTCCTTGGTTGCTACGCTGCATCTCTCCAGTCTTCACGTGATGGCTGCAGACTTCACCACTGCAGCCATCATGTGCCTCTACTTACGTCATCAATGGGAGCTGTCCACTTTTGAATGGTGATATAAAGGGGTTGCACAAGCCCGTTCAGAAGTAGAACAATGAAAACAGAAGAATGATGCACTGCTGGAACCGGGGACTGGGGAAAGGTGTTACATAGTCATTACATATTACAGTTGAATAAAAGACTTGTGTCCATCAGGTTCAACTAAGGGTGGGGAAAATGTGGGTGAAGGGAGGGGGATAGGATATTTTTAAGCTTAGTTTTATTGAAGAAGACTTGGAATCCATAAGGCAAGAACCAATCTGCCCAAAATTAATATTTAACTTCTGTTCCCAAAATTGCCATCAGACTGGACCTAGACTTCTATTTGACTACATAGGTATTAATATTTTTTTGTTTCAGTTAGTTATCTAAGCCATTCATGAAACTCTCAACTGTTCCTGCTGTGACCAGCTCCTCAGGCGGCTATTCCACAGATTTACAGTTTCCATGGTGAAGAAAGCTTTTCTCCGCTGGAGGTTGAATCCTTTTTTTCCTCTAGAAGGTAGCACCCCCTTTGTCATTTTGAGAGGGTTTTTACATGAAAAAACTTTTCCCCATACTTTTTGTAGGGACCATTTATATACTTATATAAATTAATCGTGTCCTGGAGCCGTCTTTTCTCAAGACTAAATAAGTTCAATTCTTTTAACCTCTCCTCATAGGCTCCTGGAGGATAATATTGGTTTATTTTAGGAACTGGATAACCCTTTTTTTAAATTGTCAAAAGAGACCCCAAATATTCTGCTATAGCTCCTGTTAGGCTGAAGCAATCTGAACAAAAAAAAAATCCACTCCATACGCTCACATATGTGTAATGTTTGAGTTACGTGCAATGCTGGGAGGGACCTCTGTTTTCTGTCAGACACATGACACGGTGCTCCCTGTTCCTGGATGTATCGGCAGCATATCGAAATGGCAGCAATTATACATGGGATGTTTTCCACAAATGTCTGGATCCAGTGCCTGTATTTCAACCTCCTCTTCTCCAACTTGCTTTGAGCTTCTGAAGAATGGTGACACATTGAGGTTCTATGAGGTTTCATAGAAGACTGCTCCAGACAATGTTGCACATCATCAACTGGGTCCCACGACATTTTTGGACGGCCTCCACCATGAGAAGAAATCAATGATCCCACTGTTTCCGGTTTCTTTACCATCTTCTGAAGAACACCTTTTGAGGGTACATCATGAACCCCATAACTCTTCAACATTGCTTTAATAAAATAGTGACCCAATAGATTTGCACCATCAAATTGCATTGCTTAATACTGTACACCACTGTCGTGTGGAAAAGTCAATTGAGTGAAGGAGTTTGCACCTGGAAGTCGCAAACGGAGGTTAAATGTCATGATGGTCTCCAGTGTCGTCCTCATCGCTTCGTCCTAGCGAGAGTTGTTATAGAATTTTTGGGACCTCCTTTGAGTGAATCTCACTGAACGATGAGTTATATGAAAGTAAACAGAATGGGGCACATTTATCAGTTCTATTTAAAGTTTAGACACTCTTACAATGCTCCATAATTATCATAGTGTTGATAAAACTGGCGCGTGTTACAACTGTCTAGGCTAACGTTACATCATTTTTAAGTTCGCTTACTTTATGTCAAAATTTTTGGCGCATGGCGTTGCACACTAAGCCACACCCCTTTTCTGTGAAGTAACAATTTTTTGTCAGAAAAGGTGCAAAAGTGCCTAGAACCTGTCTAAACACATAGGGCGACGTATGTATTTTGGCGCCATTTTTTGTGCGCACCTTAGCAGTGTAGAATGCACCTGAATGTATGAACCTGCTCTACTGCGGTTCATAGATTTGGCGCTTTCTAGCTAAAAAACGACAACTCAGGCTCAGGTAAACCACTTTTAACTTGGTCCGCCTGTTCCAGCAGTAATGCGCCCAATTTTGCCGTCCTCTAGTCATAAATTTGTAGAATCATACAGGTGTGGGGCGACATGCCTCCAGAACACCCCCTGATCTCAAACGTATTACAAAGTGCCGTGGGCACCCGATAATGCGCCTAATTTTGGAGTGTGTCTGCTCATAAATCTAGGCTGTGCCAGTTTTTGGGCTGAAAGGACGCAAGCCTACTGGTGCAGCCCCGTAAATACATGGCGCCCATAATGAATGTGGTATAAAGCATGTACCACATTATGTTTGGAACAAATTGCACCTGAATTCTGGTGCAAATGCCTTGATGAATGTGCCTCATTGTGTTCATAGTTTTGGACATATCTGAAGTAGTGGTGTTCTCTAGGTGAGGACACTCCCAAATATTAAAAGGGTATTTCCACCATTAACGTTTATGCAGTACGTAATAAATGTCCAATTGGTGGTGCCCCACCCTCTTAGGCCCCCAGTTTTCTGCAGAATAGGCATCCTATGAATGTCTTTTGGCAACGCAAACTAGCAAATGAAGGAAAACTACAGCAGGCCGAGCATGTACCCTGTTGTCTTGTATCTGAGTAACATGATGGATATGTTTAGCCTGTGATAATGCCATAAATCGCTCTGGTACTACTAATAAAGAACTAGCTGCTATTTGTACTCTCTGCTTCCTCTATTCTGACTACAGCTGAAATTACTTTATTGAATTTAGGCTTTTTGCAGGTGGTAAAGTTTTATGAAACCAAAATAAATAAAAAGACCAGGCCCTCCTTATATGACTATGCTGGGATACTGCTACTCTCCTTGGTCTGGTCTCAAAACATTTAGCTATGACTGCAGTCTAAGGCTATGTTCACACGGCTTATTTCTGGACGCATTTTGCCACGTATTTGGAGCATACTGCACTCTAATACGGGCGAAATGCGCCCCAATCATTACAGTAATCCACAGTTCTCATAGAGGACTATGGATTATACCTCCTCTCCCCACGTATACAATACGATCGTATTGTAGGTGCGGGGAGATAATTGACATGTCACTTATTCACGGCGCTTACACGCCGCGAGTAATGACGGTCTATGGGGCCGGCGCAAGCTCCTGAACATCCGGCGTAATTGCGGAGCATACTGTACGCCCTGCAATTAGCCGTGTGAACATAGCCTTACATTAGTGTCAGTAGCACACCACAGTCCAAGCCTGTTTATGAGAAGTAATAGTTCCCTCTTTCATTTTTGTCTCAGGACCGTAGCTTGCTCCATGCCGTTTGATGGATAATCACCGACAATACCAACACTACAAATAAAGAAAAAAAATAATAGCAGTACTCCAGGCAAATATAAAACAAAAAATCCGTGATACAATGCACTGTTGCCTCTAGCAGCAAGAAAATGAAAATGTATGAAATTAGTCCAATTGATGGGGTCAGATATTTAGCTGTGAATGGGTGATGTTAGTATTTCCTCCAGACAACTCTAATTTTGTGCTCTGTTCATACGGTGGATTTGGCTGCGGGTTTCGGCGCGGTTGCCGCGGCCAAAACCTCATCCAAATCGCTCCCCAAACGCCCGCAGATCATTACATGGTTTCCTATGGGAAACCGCGTTGCTCTTCACACGCCGCGGCCTTGCCGTGTGTGTTTGAGAAGTCTCCTGTCAATTCTGATGAGTCTTCAGCGTGGTGTCGGCGCGGGTGGTACGCGTTTTTTTCCCTGCCTATTAATTTGTATGGGGGAAAACCTTGCCGCGACTGCGCCGCAAAACCGCGGCCAAATCCGCCGTGTGAACATCCCCTAAGAAAGCAGCATAATCGTCCTCATAAGGGTGGCCCTATGCTACAACCTGTCACTAACCAACCATGCAGATACAAGCAGCCCTTTGTTGGAACCAGTCCCTATTCGCGCTGATATGGACATGTTGAGGGCCCCCCTCAACTAATGACACTGAGAAGGACGGTCCCATGATACAGACTGGTTATATTATGGGCCTGCATGGTAAATTAGTGACCGGATCAAGCATAGGGCCCCCCCCCCCCTTAGGCTATGTTCACACGGCAATTATTGGGACGTATCTCGCCCCGTATTTCGCGCCGTACTGCGCTAAATACGAGGCGAGATGCGTCCCAATAATTATGGTAATCCACAGTTCTCATAAAACTATGAGAACTACAATACGAGAAGTGACATGTCAATTATTCACGGCAGTATACGCGCCGAGAATAATGAATGTCTATGGGGCCGGTGGGCTGCCGGCCTCTGCTCCCAAGCACACAGCGTAATTGCGGGCGAAATCCGTCCCGCCATTATTGCCATGTGAACATAGCCTAAATCACACTGAGAAGGACGGTCCCACGATGGAATCTTTACTGAGCTAATCAATAGGATTAAGGGCAGCTTTATGCTAGAACCTGTTAACTCATCATTTTGATAAGGGTGACCCCATGTTGGAACCTGTTGCTAACTAATTGCCTTGATAAGTTCTAGCGTGAGGCCACCCCTATCAGATCAGTTAGTTAGTAACAGGTTCCAACATGGGGTCACCCTTATTAATATGATTAGTTAGGGATAGGTTCTAAAATAGGACCTATCATGTTGCTAACTTTTGCCCCCTGCTTGAAAGTGTCCCGAACCATGATGTGGAGAGTGGCCCAGTGTCAGAAGTTATCATTAACTTATTCCTCTGATAATGGGGGTCTCATGCTAAAACCTTTACCTATCTCTTCTCACTAATAAGGATGACCCCATGTTGAAACCTGTTTGTTACTAATTGCTCTGATGAGGGTGGCTCCATGTTAGAACTCATTGATAGCCAAGCAAATAATCTTGGCCTCCTACTAGAACATCAAGGAGAAAACTAAGTACTGTGGGTTGCGTATGTATTCAGCCCCCGAGTCAATACTTTGTAGGATCACCTTTTGCTAATAAAGTAGATAATAGCAACTGTGTAAATTTTCTTCAATAAATCTTTATTTTAAGACAACAAATGCAATATATAGCCTTATTTGACTTTACCACACATTTCCAAAGTAGTTTCATCCTCTGCTGAGGTACACAACAAAGTCCTACACCTCAGTCCATACTCATTAGTCTGGAAGAGTAGGCTCCGCTCCCTTAGGGTATGCTCACACGGCGTATTGCGGCGCGTTCCGGGTGTTTTAGAAGTACACGCTGGCTAGCATGTACTTCTAAAGCGCTCACAGCTGCGCTTCCAATTGACAATACGTTCCTGGAGTGGTATGCGTCGGGAATTCGTATGTGATTGATCTGTCAATTCTTGTCCCCGGCGCATATTGTACGCCGGAGAAGATGGCAGGTAATCGCTATGATTTACCTTATTTCCGGAGCATAATTCAGGGCGAATTACGTTGTAAACATACCCTTCCTCTTCCAGGCTGAAGACTATAGATTGAGGTGTTGGACTTTCTTGTGTACCACAGCAGAGGATGAGCGGCTTCCTAAGAAATACTTTTGAGAAATGTAGCGGTAAGCCGAAAATAAGATACTCATCTGTTATTTTGTGTCTTAAAATATAGTAAAGATTTATTGAAAAAAAATGTACAAAGTTGCTATTATCTACTTTATTGGTTACGTCCAAAGGTTGGGGAGCCTTCATGTATAGAAGCATCTAGAAGCACAGTCTAAAAAAGGGTCACATAGCACTTCTGAGAAAAGAACCCCCTTAGCTACAATGACAGCTGCAGTCTGCTCAGTGATGTCTCTACCAGCTTTATTTATCATGACCGCTTTATTTTGCTGGTTCGTATGATTCTGGCTGCTTTATATAGTTTCCGTTGAGTGCTCTGAGTACAAGCTGTGTTTCTCAGCTTGAAATGCGCTTTCTTCATGTGTTTCTGTGCATGCGGGCAGGGCGTATGCTCCAAGCGGCTTTTAACATGTATTAATAAATACAGACGATTTATTGCGTTAGGCTTTGCTGGGAGCATTTTCCTGCATCTCCTTTACTGTTCAGGTGAGCTGGTTCCTTTTGCTATTTTGTAAGTATTTATGTTTTACTTCTTATGTAGTGCAACTTCAATTTCCTCAGACCAGTGATTTTTTTTTTTTTTTAACTTGCCCACCGTCCCCCTACAACAACGCCTCTTCTACCACCGCCCGAGCGTTCCCACTCCCGACTACTCTACACCGCCACGCCACGTTCCCACCAAATCCCCCAACTCTTCTACACCGCCCGCCGTCCCACACCCGCCTCCTCTACACCGCCCGCCGTCCCACACCCGCCTCCTCTACACCGCATAGTCCTTCCCCACATCCACGCCTCTATACACCGCCCAGCCGTTCCCACATCCCGCCTCCCTTACTCCGCACACCGCCTCCTCTACACCGCCAGCCGTCCCACACCCGCCTCTTCTACACCCGACCGCCGTCTTCCCAAAACCTGCTACTATACAACGCCCCGCGGCCCGTCTCCACTCACGACTCCCCCTCTATACCGCTCGTCCAGGCCTTCCCACGTACACGAGGGCTCCCTCTACACCGCCCGCCGTCCCACACCCGCCTCCTCTACACCGCCCGCCGTCCCACACCCGCCTCCTCTACACCGCCCGCCTCCTCTACACCGCCCGCCGTCCCACACCCGCCTCCTCTACACCGCCCGCCGTCCCACACCCGCCTCCTCTACACCGCCCGCCGTCCCACACCCGCCTCCTCTACACCGCCCGCCGTCCCACACCCGCCTCCTCTTTACAACGCCTCCGCGTCCGACACCCGCTCCCTCTACACCGCCCGCCTCCTCTACACCGCCCGCCGTCCCACACCCGCCTCCTCTACACCGCCCGCCGTCCCACACCCGCCTCCTCTACACCGCCCGCCTCCTCTACACCGCCCGCCGTCCCACACCCGCCTCCTCTACTACACCGCCGACCAAGTCCCCACACGCCTCCTCTGCACCCGCACCGCAGTCCCACACTCCAGCCTACTCTGCACCGCCCCCGTCCCAACACCCGCCTACATCTGCCACCGCACCCCACCGCCGCACAACGCACCCGCCTTCCTCTGCAATCGCCCCGTCGTCCCACGACCCGGCCTCCTCTGCTCCGAACGTCGTCCCCACGCCAGGCCTCCTTTCACCGGCCCGCCGTCCCCCGCCCGCCTCTTCTACACCGCCCGCCGTCACACACCCGCATAATCCGTACACCGGCAGTCGTCCCCCCCACACCCGACTCCTCTTTACAAAGCCCCGCCGTCCCTCACGGCACGCCTCCCTCCTCATCTACACCGCCCACCGTCCCACGCCCGCCTCCTCTACACCGCCCGCCGTCCCACACCCGCCTCCTCTACACCGCCCCGACAGGGTACTCACCTGCCTCCTCTACAACGTCCCCAGCCAGTCCCTACAAAACCCCCCGCCCTCCTCCTACAACGCCGCCTCCTTACACCGCCCCGCCAGTCCTCACCCGCCTCCTCTACACCGCCCGCCGTCCCACACCCGCCTCCTCTACACCGCCCGCCGTCCCACACCCGCCTCCTCTACACCGCCCGCCGTCCCACACAGCCTCTCCTCTACCACCGCCCCGCGTTCCCACGCCGCCTACACGCCACCCCTCATAAAACTACCGCACTGTCTATATACAACGGTGGGGGTTTTTTTTCCCCCGCCTCACCGCCTATTAATGGCTCGTCCCCACACACGCACATCCTCTAGCTACATTCCCGACCGCCGTCCCACAGGCTCTTGCTCTGATCTCCCTAGTGCCACACCGCTCGGGATTTACGTACGAGCGGCGCGGATGGTTGTGGGGGGGCGCGTTTGTTATGTGGTTGTTGGAGGGGGGTGGGGTTTGGTGAGGGTGGTGTAGCGGGTGGGTATGTGTGTATCGAGGGGGTTGTTGTGGTTGTGGGTTGTGGGGAGCGTTGGTTGGGTTGGTGGTGAGTTGTGTGGTGGGTGTGGGGGGGGAAGTTGCGGGCGTGGTTTGGGGGGGGGTGGTTGGGGGGGGTGTGTTGCCTGAGAGGTGTGGGTGTAGCTCGCAGAGATAGACTATCGTCCCACACCGCCTCCTCTACTACGCGCACGCGTCCCTCAACCGCCTCCTCTACACCGTTCACCGTCCCTCACCCGCCTCCTTTACACCGTCCGCCGTCCCTCACCGACTCCTTACACGCCAATAAGTCCCTCACCCGCATCCATCTACACAGAGCCCACTGTTCCTCCAGCACCATACACCAGTCTTGGCCCCTTCTGGCTGCCACAGCATGCTGGTGAGTGAAGAGGGGGAGGACACCTGGTCTCTGCTGTAGTCAAGTAGAGTGACTCATCATTGGAGCTATCCGCGCTCCCCCCTGTCGTTCGGGGATACTCGGTGGTGATGTCGGCACAAGGGGGGGGGGGGGGCAGCGTTCAAGGCGGGAGAGTATAGGCTGTATTTAAACATAAGGAGATCAAGCTGACCCAGCATAGAGATAACCCCGGAAGTGCTTGGAAACGCATTGCGAGGAAGTGTCCGGTCAGCTGACACCCCCACCGAAAGAATGTGAGCTGGGAGGGAGCTGGGCTTGAATGTGGCTTCTTGCTCATTGTTGGGGACTGCAGATGTGAGGACACTCGGGATTTCATGTACTTTTCCGGTCCTGTCCCCGGTACATGACGTCATATCCTGCGCGGTTGCTCCTTATAGGTGAGACTACACTCAATACTCACCCTTATCAACCATAGTGCGTGCACCCCATATATATCACACCGCTTTTCGCAGCCAACATTTTACCACTGTATTCTCATACTCTCCATGGCGCCCACGGTATACCACAAACATACATCATTCGAGCCTTTTACCCCCCTGTATCTCGCAGGAGCTTGTTTTAAATAATCACACATTACGCCTTGCTACCCTCACTCATATCCCCTTATGTTATTTATCATGATTGACACCATCCCATCACCAATTCTACCTGTATATATCAACTCTCATGCACCATCCCAGCGCGCACTTTATAACCCCATGTATATTTCAACACATTGAATCAATAACAGCCTATATGACTCCTGTTATATTATCACACAGCACCTTCCACCCCTATACCCCTTGTAGATATCGGCACATGCCATCCACCCTATACCCCCTTGTTATATTGCACATGGAACCATCCCACCCTATACCCCCCTGTATATATTATCCACAAATGCACAATCCCACCTATTACCCCCCTGTATATATCACACTTGCACCATCCCCAGCCTATATGCATCGGGTAATTTCCTATCACAACATGCCACCATCCTACCCTATACTCCATTTTATATCACACATGCACCTATCCCACCTATACCCCCCTGTATTATATCGCCACACACATGCAATCCCACCCCTATACCGCCCCTTTATATATCACACATTGCACCATACCAGCCTATATGCCTCCTGTATATCACACATGCACCATCCCACCTATACCCCTGATATATTCTCACATGCACCATCCACCCATATACTCCTGTGATTATATCCACACTGCACATCCCACCCTATACTCCCTGTTTATATCACACACATGCACGCATCCCACCGCACCTGTATATAATCTGCACATGCCACCATACCACCCATTTACACCCTGTAATTTATCACACGATGCCACCATCGCCTATCCACCTGTTGTGTGTTAATCCACACATGAACCCAATCCACTACCCTTTCACCCCCTGTTCATATAGCGCTCATGCACCATTCCCAGCCGATATATTACCCCAGTGTATGATCGGCACATGCACATCCCAGATAGTATACACGCCCCCCCTGTGTTTTTTCGCTACGAGCGTAATTGCATTACCATCCCAGCCAATTTGCCCCCTGTATATATCGGCAGCATGCACCATACCCAGCATATATGGCCCACCTGTATATATGCACATGCACCATCCCAAAAAACCCCCCCCCCGGCTGTATATATCGCCCCCCCCCCCCCCCCCCCCACCCCCCCCCAGTGTGCACACCATTCCAGCCCCTTTACGTCCTGTATTGTGATCACACCATGCACAATCCCCACCCTATACCCCCTGAGAGATAGATATAACCTTCATGCCACCAGGACCACCCTACGCGCCACTGTGTCCCTGTTATATATATCACACATGCACCTGTGTGGCCCACCCTATAACCCCTGTATACTATCACTCATGCACTCCCACTCCAGCCTATAATACCCCCCTCCGTATATGTCACACCCCCAAGAAACCTGCACCATCCCACCCTATACCCTCCCTGTTATATATCTCACAAGGCACCTTCCCACCCCTATACTACCCTGTATATATACACACATGCACGTCCCCGTGCTATATAAAAGCCCCCTGATAATATATCACACTTGTACTCCATGGCGCGGTTGCACGCAGCATTATTTACCCCCTGTACTCTTGTGTATATCATCGAGGTACCATACACCCAGCATAAGTATTCCCTGAGTTTATATATGCACCAAGAAAAATCCCAGATGTACCATCCCTGCATATATACCCCGCTGTATATATCGCACATCACCAATCCCCAGCCAATAATGCCCTCCTTGGTATTTGTATCGCAGCATGCACCAAATCTCCGTCTATATGCCCCCCCCACCTGTGTATACTGCGCACATGCACGCATCCCAGCCTATTTGCCCCCCCTGTATATATCACACATGCACCATCCCAGCCTATGACCTCCTGTCTATATCACAAGTTTGCACGCTCCCGAGCCTTACTACCCTACACACACCTTGTTATAATATCACACCGGCTCATTAACCACCCTTATACCGCCCGTTATATATGGAATGCACCATCCCACCTTATATCCCCTGTATATATCTCACATGCACCATCCCTTGTCTCTATACTCCCTGGTATATGGCAGCCATTGCACCATCTCCACCTATACTCCCTGGCTTATATCACACATACACCATGGCTCCCCCCATATTCATATCCTCTGGTGTGTGTGTGTACACATGCCACCATCCCAACCGATACACCCATTTTATATTTCACACATGCACCATACCACCCTTATACCCCTGTATATATTGCAGTCATGCACCATTGCTGACCCATATAATCCTGTATAAATGCGCTCGCGGCACCATGTTACCCTCCTACCCAAATACTCAGTGTATTTATCACACGTGCACCATCCCCCTTACCCCCTGTATATATCGCACATGCACCATCCCAGCCTCTCGCACCCACCTCGCGCGCTCGCTCGCTCTCACACATTGCACCACCACCCTATCCCCCTGTATATATCACGTGCACCATCCCACCGTTACCCCCCCCCTGTATATAGATACACATGCACCATTCCCACCTATACCCCCTTTATATATCGATTGCACCATCACGATACCCCCTGTATATGTATCACAATGCACATCCCCTCACCCTTTATATCTCGCTTCTATATATTGTCTGCCAATTAGCACCATCCCCACCCTATACTTCCCTGTTATATATCACAGATAGGTCGACAATCCGTTGATACCCCCTTTATATAGCTCCATGGCACCATCCACCCTATACCCCCTGTATATATTGCACATGCACCATCCTACCCTATACTCCCTGTATATATCGCACATGCACCACCAGCCTTTTATACCCCATTTTATATATCAAAAAGCCCATCCCACCCTATTACCCCTGTTTATAACACCCCATGACCTCCCACCCTATATTCCCCTGTATATTTTCCCACATCCCACCACCCCACCCCTTATACCCCCTGTTAAAATCCACATGCACCTTAAAAAACCCTTTTTACCCCTGTATATACCCAACTTTTGAAACCCTTTTCCCCCCCTTTAAACTCCCTGTATATATGGGCCATGCCCCATCCCAGCCTATATATCCCCGGGGCCCATATGGGAAAACCGTTCAAAAGGTTTGTGGCCCCCGGGAAAATTCTGGGGTTTTTTTCCTGAAAAAAAAATTTTTTTAATTATAAAATGGTTACAAAAGGGAATAAAAATCTGCCCAGACTTTGGGAAAAGGTAAACAAATAGTGATTTGTTTTTTAAAATAAAAATTTATTAACTTCAAACTTTTGCTTTTTTCTTTTCGTTTCCTTTTGCAGCAATTCCGCATTGCAGAGTTTTGGGTTTTATGTTAATTTGCTGAGATAATCTGGGGGAAAATTTTTCCCCCCAAATGTTTCCAAAACCCCCAAAAAAGTTGGTTTGGCTTTGGGCCTTTTTGTGAAACCATACGGGTCAAGCTGCCCCCAAAACAACAGAAGGGGGTTTTGAGTTTGGGTTTGGACTGCGCTGCAACTCCATTACAATAGAATACCAGCTGCCTGTTTCCTTCCCAAATTATTGTATTTACCGAAAAAGGGCCGCCCCGATTTAAAAGCCGATTACCTTATTTTTTTTCCCCCCAAAAAAGGGGGGGAAAAACTTATTGACTGAAAAGGCCTAGGGTGGAAAATTTGCAGGGGCCTATTTGGTAAATTTTAAAAAAAAAATTGGATCCCCAAAAAAATTACTTTGGCAGTTTAAGTCCCCCCATAGGCAATTATGGGGCGGATATAGGGCCCCTATATGCAGGTATGGGCGGGGTATTTTGCCCCCAAAATGGCAATATATGGCCCCATAGGATTTTTAATTTGGGGGTTTTTTTAATATGTCCCCCTTAAGCGGGATTTTGGTGGGCGGGTTTTTTTGGCTCCCCATAGGCAGGTAATAGGAGGTTTTTGGGCCATAGGCAGGAAATGGGGCAGGTATAGGGCCCCTTAGGCGGGTTTATGGGGGCCAGGTATAGGGGGGCCCCTTAGGCAGGTATGGGGGGCCAGAGGGGTCGGGGGAGGTATAGGGCAGGTTTGGGGTTGGGCGGGTTTAGGCGGGTTATAGGGCTGGTTTTGGCAGGGTATTGGGGCTGGCTTTTAGGCAGGTTTTAGGGCTGGTTTGGTGGGGGGGGCGGGGGTTTATAGGGCCCTTGGGCCTGGAAAGGGGGGAAGGGGGTATATGGGCTTGGGCCTTGGTTAGGCAGGTTTAGGGGCTGGTTGGGCAGGTATGGGGCCCCTGGCTGTAGGAAAACGGGTTAATTGGGGCTGGTTGGGGCAGGTAAGGGGGGCTGTGGGGCATTTTTTATTTAGGGGGGGGGGGGGGCCCTGTAGGCGGGTTTATGGGGGCCCCGGTGTTGGGGGGGGGCCGGGGCTTTTTTTAAGGGGGAAAAGGTTTTAAGGGCCCCGGTTTGGTAGGGCGGGCCCTTTGGGCCCCTTTTTAAAACCCCTTAACGCCCTTGGGCGTATCCCGTCCAGGCGTTTTGGGGGGTTAACCTTTTTGGCTTTTTTGGATTTTGGGAGGATCGCGCTAAACTCAAAAGGGAAGAGTTTCCCGGCGATCGGGCGGGGTGTCACCCTGTATATTCCCGGGTGCCCTTCCCGCACCTTGGGCCCCGCCCCCGGGGAAACGTTTCCGAGGGGGGGGGGGGGGGGGGGGGTTAAAACCCCTTAATTATCGCGACAATCCGGTCGAATAACTAAGGGAGAGCAGGAGGAGATCGCCACGATCCGTGCGGCTCCTGCCTCCTTACAGACACCACGGAGGGCAGAGAATGCCTTCCGGGTTGTCTGTGACGTCACGACGCCAGGCCGTGCCCTGTGGGCATGACCCGGCATCGTGACTGGACAGTTGTCATAGGATAACCAGTCATAGCAACAAGCTATGCACTGATTCCTATTGAATGAGAGATCTAAAGATCTATCATTCAATATCCCCTATGGGGAAAAGTAAAAATAAAAATGTGAAAAAAAAGTAAAAAAAAGTGAAAAACAAGTAAAACACAACAAGTAAATAAAAATTACGTACACCGCCCTTTTCCCCTTTACAAACGGCCAATCGCCCAAAAAAAGATCAAAAATAAAGTACCCATATTTGTATAGTCGCACGTGCGTAACGACCTCGCCCTATAATCTGTCATGTTAATTAACCGTACGGTGAACGCCGTAAAAAAAAAAACAATAACAGAATTAGATTAATGTTCATCCCGCAGCACATAAAAACGAAAAAAAGCCGGTCAAAAACTCTATAAACTCCAATGTTTGTACAATTAAAACGTCATGTTCATCAGCAAAAAAAGTCCTTATACAGCTCTGTATACGGAATAATAAAAATATGTATAGCTCTCAGCAAATAGCGATGCATAAATTATTTGTTTTACACACTAAAAACCACTTTTCTTTTTTTTAAAAGTCGCTTCAACTATAAAAAAAATATATAAATAGGGTTTCGCCATATCGTAGCGACCCTAAAGCAGTAATGCTATCTTATCACGGATACTGCACGGGTGAGCCCTGTTAAAAATAAAAATAAAAACACTACTAGGATGGCAGTATTTTCTTCACTGGCCTCCAAAAAATGGATTTAAAAAGCAATCAAAACGCCTTGTCCCCCCAAAATGATAATAATAAAAACGTCAACTCCTCTCGCAAAAACCAAGTCCTACACAGCTCCAAGACACAGAAAAAATTTTAAAAGATAGGCTCTCAAACTATGGTGATGCAAAAAACGTATTTTCTGTGTGAATAAAAGTGTTTTTATTGTATAAAAGCAGTAAAAACATAAAATAATTACAATTGGGTATCGGTGTAATCGTATTGACTGCTGAGTAAAGCTACCATGTCATAATATAACATACAGTGAACGCTATAAAATAAAATAAATAACAATACAAGATTTGCTGTATTTTGTTAAAAACATCTCACAAAAACCTTAATAAAAAGTTAACTTAGCATCATATGCACCACATAATGGTACAATAAAAACTTCAACTCATCCCGCAAAAAACAAGCCATACACAGCTCTGCACACAGCAAAATAAAAAAGTTATGGCTGTCAGAATAGGACAAACATAAAAACAACAATTTTTTATTAGACTTATTTTATATGTGTAAAAGTAATTAAACAGAAAAAACTATATAAAATCTATATCATTGTTATATTGTACCGACCCCATAGTAAAAGTTATCACATCATGTACACTGCACCGGCGATGCTGTACAATTGAAACTCAATAAAACAATGAATGAACTGCGTTTTTACCCCCCATATTCATTGCCAATGCTAAAAAAAAAAACAATGGTACACCTGTGCATCCAAAATGCACAGTACACCCCTAGATGAGATCCTGATGGGTGTTGAATCCAAAATGGGGCGACTTCGGAATGTTTCACCTGTTCTGATACTTTGGTCTTTGCAATGCGACATGGCCCACCAAAATCTGCGTTCCAAAAGCCAAATAGACTCTCCCTCCCTTTTACGGCCCTGCTTGCGCCCAATCAAGCAGTTTACACCCACTCTGTGGGGTATTGCCGAACTTGAAGAAATCTGGCTTAACAAAGTTTACGGTTCTTTTTTCCAGGATTCCTTGTATATGTGAAACCATTTTAAGATAAAATTGCAGATTAGTGGGAAAAAATGTTTTTTTACTTTTTCACAGCACCTTTTGTTATAAAAAAAATTGTGAATCACCTGTGGGGTTATATATCAATGCACCCTCGGATATATTCCATTAAGGGGTGTAGTTCAATAGGTGGTCTAATTTAGGGGGTGTTTATTAAGCTTTAGCACCTTAGGGTGTCCCAAAACCTGAAATGGCGCTAAATAATAAATCGTATGAAAAGAGGACCTCAGAGTCCGGTAGGTGCTCCTCCTATCTGTGCTCTTATGGTTGAGCCAAATACTGCACTAGGGCCACATATGGGATATCTCTAAAAACGGCAGACCTCTGGCGCACACAACACCCGGGAGATAAAGATTACTCCTTTTATTCGACGCCCCATAATTCCTATAGCCGAATTGATTACCTCCTAATCTCACATGGCTCTCTCCCCTGCTATCTCTACCTGGGATAGGTACAGAATATGGTCAGATCATTCCCCTGTTTATTGTAAATTCTTCTGTCCCCTCTTTTCGAAACCGTGTTGTCTTGGGACTACAATGAGTCCACTGCTTCTGGTTACGGTCATGTCTGGCGACATTATTAAAATCTGTAGAACACTTTACAATTTCTGACCAATCTGCTTGGACACAACTTCCCCAAATACACAACGGGAAGCACTTAAAAGTGTAATGGCGGGGTGTCCTGATCAAGCACGGGACTTAGATTAAAGAGGGGATAGAGCTTATAATTTTATCGGCTGCCCCTTCAGAGAGTTAGTGCTTGGAGACGCCACAACGGCCTTTCCCCGGAAGTTCTAGCAGATCTTCTTGTGGACCGGTTGGAAGTCAAACGCCTCCTTGAACTTTCATGGAGGCGATTTCTAGCAAATGGGTCGTAGTAGATTTTAGAATACGGATAAAGCAGGTCGTTATTGGCTCGTGCCCTGCGTCAGCAGATTGCAGATCCCATATCCCTGCATTAAGACAGCCAATGGTCATGTTGTACATACGACCCCCGAAATCAACGCCTCCTTTCACTCTTTCTATTCTAATCTATACAATCTCCAAGTGACCTCTCCCGATCCCGTGGAGTAACCGGCCCTAGGTGTAGCACCACATCTACAAGAATCAGTTCTTTCAGACCAGGAGGCACCCTTTACCCTATCAGAACTTTCTGCTGTCATTAAATCCCTAACAGGAGGGAAGAGCCCGGGCCCTGAGGCCCTTCATTTGCAAGTTCTACAAAATTTTCCCAGGCCCTTTCTATCCCCTAGGCTCCTAGCATTTTTTAATTCCATCTCCTCTGCTAATCCCTTCCCCCCTCATTCCACACTACTCATGTCGGGGTTTATCCCCAAACCGGGAAAGGACCCCTCCTCCTGTGGTAGTTATAGGCCTATTTCTCTATTGAACGTTGATTTAAAAATTTATGCCAAATTATTGGCCAATAGGTTAAACCCTTTGCTGCCCGGCCTGATACACCCAGACCAGGTGGGGTTCGTCCCGGGGAGGGAGGCCCGCGACAATACTCTGAAGACTCTGGACATTATCCATCTACCCCAAAAGCGGGGAAACCCCTTTGATGGTTCTCTCCCTGGATCCCGAAAAGGGCCCTTTTGACAAAAATTTCTTGGACGTCTTTGTTGCCCAAATCTTCGGCGTCTAGGGTTGGCCCATCTTTTTACTCCGAGTCATGGCCCTATATAACTCCCCATCTGCCCAACTTAAAATCAATGGTTCTCTATCTGACCCTTTCAGCATCCATAACGGTACTCGGCAGGGTTGCCCCCTCTCTCCTTTAGTGTATGTCCTTGTGATGGAGAATTTGATGGCCGCGATTCGCTCCAACTCGGACGTTAGGGGAATAATAATTGGAGACCCTGAATATAAGTGTTCAGCTTTTGCCGATGACCTTTTTTTTTATGTACGGACCCTTTGGGATTCCATGCCGGCGCTGATGTCCGAGTTGGAGAGGTTTGGATCCTGGTCGAACTTTAAGGTCAATATTTCTAAATCTGAGGCTACAGGTATCAATCTCCCTCCCGCGGACCTTAGGCTACTTAAGTCGTCGTACCCTTGTGCATGGCCGCTCGGTGGTCTTACTTACCTAGGTATTAGGATCCCCACCGACCTCTCTAAATTATTCGCCTTCAACTTTGAACCCTTATTTCAGAAAATCTCTGCTGATCTAGAGGGCTGGAGTAGGAGAGAGTTTTCCTGGTTTGGCAGAGTGAACATTCTCAAAATGACCATTTTGCCCCGTTTACTCTACCTGCTCCAAACTATCCCAGTGCTTATCCATAACTTTTTTTGGCAGCGGGTTCAGCGTCTGTTCACGCCCTTTATCTGGCCAACCGGCCGCCTAGGCTAGCTTATGCCCCCTTAACTAGGCATAAGAGCATGGGGGGCCTTGGCCAAACCGGACTGCAAAAAATATTATATTGCAGCCGCCATACTCAAAGGGTCCTAGACCTAGTAGGCCGGAAGGGTAGGTTATGGCCCGATTGGCGAGCGGGGGTGGGGCCCCTTTTCCCTTGGCGTCGCTCCCTGATCTGGACTTGCTCCTTGGGGAAATTACATATCCCACGTCTTATACTACCCGACATACCCTTTCCACGATTGAGACTTACAAACTCTCCTATAACCTAATAGATAGGTCAGGCCCCCTTTATTCCTGCCCTCGACAATCCTGCTTTTCCTCCTGGTTTAGCGGTGCCTTCCTTTTAGGGAGCTCCAAGATGACCCCACTGCGACTGCACAATCTAATACTGGGACCCACTATTGTCTCGTTCCACTCTCCCCCTGCAAAAGTCGGGGACAACCTTCCTCGGCCTATCAATATACCCAGTTCCGACACTTTTCTCTTCACTGAAGGATGCAGTTGACTTTAGGAGACCACTTTCTACATTCGAGGGGATGTGTTATTTGACTCTCCCCCTAGGCACACCATCTCTATTATTTACAAGGAGCTCTTGTTTTGCATTCTGCAACTCTACCGTCGTACTGTGCAGCTGGGAGTCGGAGCTAGGTTTAAATCTTTCTCACCAAACCAGTGGTAAACGCTCTTTAACACTCGCGCATAAAGCAGTCATAGCTACCAGGGACAAGAGACTGCTTTAAAGTCATCTTAGGTGGTATAGGGGCCCCTCTCTAATACAAACCGGTGGTTTCCCTCGGTCCGATCTCTGCTGGGGCTGCGGGACGGAAAAGGACCATGTTACACATGGTGGGGCTGTCAGGCTTTGCAGGGCTTTTTGGAATGTGGGATACGACACTAGTAGAGACTGACTTGGCCTGAAAACTCCCGAAAACACCTGAGGCTGCTCTCCTCTTTATGTTTCACATTGCCGATCCCGACATTCAAGAGATCGCTGCTGCGTCATCTCCTTCAGGGGCCAAGACAGTTATTCCCAGGGATTGGAGGTTTCCCGATCCGCCCACGGTCGCGGGGTGGATGACAGAGGTCATCAACAGTACCATATGGATGGAACTTCTGGTTTCCTCTGAGACACAGACGAGACAACTGTTCAAAACATGGTCACCTTGGCTTTTTTTACCAACTCTCCCTGCATTTCGCGCTCTTTTGCGATAATCCGGCATTGCACCCCTCCTGTTTTTCTACTAAGACCTCCCCTTTGTAGTAGAGCTGCCGTGGGCGGTTTAGGGTTTTTTAGGGAAAACTCACGCTCCATACCTCCCACCCTCCCCCCTTCTTTTCCCTCCCTTTTCTTTCTCTTTCGGCCCTTTTTATGTATGTATGTATGTATGTATGTGGGTGGGTATGTATGTATGTGTATGTTTTGGTTTGTTTTGTATTTATTATATATTATATATATAAACATATATATTTTGGTGTATTTCAATTATTTTATTTATTTATACTAAACTTAGTTATTTTATTAATTTATTTATCGAGGTTTAAATGGTAATTGCTTTCTCGGGGTTATACCCCCCATACTCTTCATAAGAACATCATGCTTGCTATTTGCCATGTCGCATCGCGATTGATTTACCGACTTAATGCTTCTAACTTTATTGTATGATTCTGACACTGTTGATTTTCTAGTTTTTTTTTTTTAGTATTATTCATGACTTTTCTAACAAAAAAAAAAATAAATAAATTCCTTTCTAACCGAGACTTTGCAAGTCTCCTTGCTATTTGTTTGTTTGTATTTTACCTGATCTACCTCAATAAAGCGTTTTGAATTGTAAAATCGGCAGACCTGGGGGAATTGATATTAAGTTGCATTTACCTAGTCACATTTACCGTATTCCAGTGAATAATGGATAAATATTGAAAATCTGCAAAAAAGTGAAATTTTGAAATTTCAACCTCCACTTTTCTTTTAAATTTTTGTGAAATATCTAAAGGGTTATCAAACTTCCTTAAATAGTGTTGTAAATACGTTAAGGGGTCTAGTTTCTTAGATGGCATATTTATGGGGGTATCTAACATGCAGGCCCCCCAAAGCCACTCAGAAATGGAGTGTTCCCTAAAAAATGTATATTGCAAATTTTCTGAAATTGTGGGGAAATTACTACTAAATTTCTAAGCCCCCTAATGTCGTAAAAAAAAAAAAAAAGACATTTAAAAATGATGCCAACCTTTTAGGGATATGGTTAGATGCTAGTTATAAACTTTTTGTGGGAATAATTTTCTGTCTTGCACGCAGAAATTTTGCAACTTTCAAAATCGCTAATTTTCCAAATTTTCATGAAATTTTGGATATTTTTCACAAACAAACAAGGATTGTATGGATAAAAATTTTTACTAACTTAAAGCACAATGTGTCACGAGAAAACAGTCTCTGAAACACAGGGATAGGTAAAGTGTCAAAAAAGTTATTCTCACATAAATGGACACATTCAGATTTCAAAAATAGGGCTGGGTCAGGAAGGCCAAAACAGGCTGGGTCCTTAAGGGGTTAAAAAAAATCAAAAACAATCACTTACCTGGCTCCCCGCTGCTCCGTCTCCCTCGCCACTCCGCCTCCTCGCTGCTCCGGCCTCCCGCGCGCTGTCCTGCATCTTCTCGGCACAGGCGGGTGATGTCATCAGGCCGCGCACGCAGCGTGATGACACACGCTGCCTGTTTCCAGAAACTGCGGGCGGCCGCGATTCTGCTTGCGGCCGCTTGGAGACCACTGCGGAGCACGGAGCGCCCGCTCTGTGCCCCGCAGTGGTATCCCTTCACCTATATGCGCTCTGGAGGAGTCGCATATAGGTGAAGGGATCGCGGACAGTGCCCGGGCCAGCGCAGCGCCCGGACACTGTGCGGTCACTCGGCCTTCAGTTATATGCGCTCCCTGAGGAGTCGCATATAGCTGAAGTGTCCCTGTCGGCACTCGGGCCATCGCAGCGCCTGAGCGCCGACAGTGACTCGAGTTTAAGCCGAGGTAGAGTTTTTCAGCTCATTTTTTGGGCTGAAAAACTCGGCTTATACTCGAGTATATACGGTAGTTCTTGCATCATTTGGAGGTGGCTTTGGGTCATTGTCCTGTTGCAGGATGAAACTGGCTCCAATCAAGCGCCCCCCACAGGGTATAGCATGGTGTTTCAAAATGGAGTGATAGCCTTCCTTATCCAAAATCCCTTTTACCTTGTACAAATCTCCCGCTTTACCAGCACCAAAGCCGCCCCAGACCATCACATTACCTCCACCAGCACCAAAGCCGCCCCAGACCATCACATGACCTCCACCAGCACCAAAGCAACCCCAGACCATCACATTACCTCCACCAGCACCAAAGCAACCCCAGACCATTACATTACCTCCACCAGCACCAAAGCAACCCCAGACCATCACATGACCTCCACCAGCACCAAAGCAACCCCAGACCATCACATTATCTCCACTATGCTTGACAGATGGCGTCAGGCCTCTTCCAGCATCTTTTCAGTTGTTCTGCGTCTCACAAATGTTCTTCTGTGTGATCCAAACACCTCAAACTTCGATTCGTCGTCCATAACACTTTTTTCCGATCTTCCTCTGTCCAAGGTCTGTGTTCTTTAGCCCATATTAATCTTTTCCTTTTATTAGCCAGTCTCAGATATGGCTTTTTCTTTGCCACTGTGGCCTGAAGATGGAGTCACCTCTTCACTGTAGACGTTGACACTTGCGTTTTTTGGGTACTATTTAATGAAATTGCCAGTTGAGGACCTGTGAGGCATTGATTTCTCAAACTAAAGACTCTAATGTACTTATCTTGTTGCTCAGTTGTGCAGCGGGGCCTCCCACTTCTCTTTCTACTCTGGTTAGAGCCTGTTTGTGCTCTCCTCTGAAGGGAGTAGTACACACCGTTGTAGGAAATCCTCAGTTTCTTAGCAATTTCTCGCATGGAATAGCCTCCATCTCTCAGAACAAGAATAGACTGTCGAGTTTCACATGAAAGTTCTCTTTTTCTGGCCATTGTGCACGTTTAATCGAACCAACAAATGTAATGCTCCAGATTCTCAACTAGCTCATAGGAAGGTCAGTTTTATAGCTTCCCTTATCAGCAAAATTGTTTTCAGCTGTGCTAACATACTTGCAGAAGGGTTTTCAAGGGTGTTCAAAATATCCAATAGCTTTCTTATACAGTTAGCAAATGCAATGTACCATTAGAACACTGGAGTGATGGTTGTTGGAAATGGGCCTCTATATACTTATGTAGATATTGCATTAGCAACAAGATGTGTGCAGCTAGAATAGTCATTTATCACATTAACAATGTATAGAGTGGATTTCTGATTTATTTAATGTTAGCTTCATTGTAAAAAACTGTGACCCCCAAACTTTTGAACGGTAGTGTATCACACGTATACCATCCCAGCCTATCCACACATTTACCAACCCAGCCTATATGCCCCCAGTATATATCACACATGCACCATCCCAGCCTATATGCCCCCTGTATATATCACACATGCACCATCCCAGCCTATATGCCCCCTGTATATATCACACATGCACCATCCCAGCCTATATGCCCCCTGTATATATCACACATGCACCATCCCAGCCTATATGCCCCCTGTATATATCACACATGCACCATCCCACCCTATACCCCCTGTATATATCACACATGCACCATCCCACCCTATACCCCCTGTATATATCACACATGCACCATCCCACCCTATACCCCCTGTATATATCACACATGCACCATCCCACCCTATACTCCCTGTATATATCACACATGCACCATCCCAGCCTATATACCCCCTGTATATATCACACATGCACCATCCCAGCCAATATGCCCCCTGTATATATCGCACATGCACCATCCCAGCCTATATACCCCCTGTATATATCACACATGCACCATCCCAGCCTATATGCCCCCTGTATATATCACACATGCACCATCCCAGCCTATATGCCCCCTGTATATATCACACATGCACCATCCCACCCTATACCCCCTGTATATATCACACATGCACCATCCCAGCCTATATGCCCCCTGTATATATCACACATGCACCATCCCAGCCTATATGCCCCCTGTATATATCACACATGCACCATCCCAGCCTATATTCCCCCTGTTTATATCACAATTCCCTCCCACCCTATTCCCCCCTTTGTATATTCACCTGCACCACCCCCAACCATATCCCCCTGTATATATACCATCACCACCCGCCTATTGCCCCTGTATATATACAATGAACCACCCCAGTTATCCCCCCTGTATATATCACACTCACCACCCCACCCTATAGCCCCTGTACTATCACACCCCCACTTTTATATATCACACATGCACCATCCCACCCTATCCCCCCTGTATATATCACACATGCACCATCCCCCTATATCCCCATATATATCCCTTACCATCAACCCTATACCCCTTATATATACACTCAACCCCCAGATATATCACACTCAATCCCACCTTATTCCCCCTTTATAAATCACATCTACCATTTACCCATATCCCCCCCTGTTAAATAAAAATTTCCATCCAACACATATACGCCCTGTATATATTACACAAACACCAGCCCATATCCCACCTGCATATGTCACACACATACCATCTGAGCCCATATCCCCCTCTATATATCACACATAAGCCATCCCACCCCAAATACCCCTTTAATTTGACATACACTCCCACCCCCTTATCCCACCACTTACAATGCCATTTTTATCGCACTGGTTATATCCCCATTATTAACATATATAATGCGTTTCTACAACTTTTTTTTTTGTTTTTTTTATTATAGGGTCTGTTTGCAAGAAATGCCTGTCTATTAAGTAGGCTGTGTGCGGGGTTCCTTCCATTTTTCCCTGTCCGCCCTCATGTAGCAGATCCGAAAAAGTTAAAGAGGAAAAAGACAAGCGAATTGACTGAGATATATTGGCCCCCTGAGGATTATCTACTTGCTGACTGGAGGGGTGAGACTTTTTTTTTTTTTTATATTGTGATGATTTTTTTATGTAAATCATGGCTGTATCTATTGAGGAGTAAAACATTTGTTCCTAAATTCATAGGAATATGTTTTTGAGAAGAAGGGTAGCGGGAATAAAACATCCAGATCAGGAAATGTTGATAAAACCCACTATAGAAGAAATCATCAGGAGATCCTGGAACTTACCAACAAACTAGAGCTGCTGACGGGAGAGGTGAGCATAGGGAATGGGGCCCTTAAAAGGGACTCCAAGATGTGTTGGATGATGCTGGATCTTTGTGTCTGTCGGGTTTCCCTCTCGGGGTGCGGAGTCACCGTCCATTTCTCCATGGAAAAGTGGGATTTACATAGAAGGACACAAGGATCTGTACCACGATATTTTGACGGAGAACCTCCGGCTCCTGACTTCTCCGGGTAAGTTGTGTTTTGTGGGTTAATAATAGTTAACTTTGTAGTTGCATCATTTTAGAAATTTCCCTAAAAATGTTTTACTTTTACACAGGTCACAATGATATTGAAGAAATACCCGAAGAACACATTAACCTTGATTCTTCACCAGGATCTTCACCTCTTCGTTCCACTGCAGGTCTCTCGAAATGTTTTGCGGGTCAAAATATTGTTTTGAATCATGTACATGAAGAATCCATCTCATGTGAAGAAAATGAAGATCTATCAGATGATGACCTCTACAAACCCATGGATCTTACCCAAGAGTATTTACCATGCAATGTTAGTATGGTAGCTGTTGGTGAAAGACGGGCGATATTTTAGTGTTGACATTTTTTAAAATGTAACACCGATTCAATTTCCCCTTACTTCTGTACGAAAAAAATGGTCTCAAGTGAGGGTCAAAATCAGACTGACATTGATGTAATTACCATACCAGACCATTCTCCAACTCATAGTGTCTCTGAAGAGAGTGATTGGTCTGATAACGAACAAGCAACATATCAGGATGCCTTGAAAAAGCCTAAGAATTCCAGTAACCACTTGTATCAAACGTCTTTTCGTTCTGGTGTCCAAAGACCAAACAATGAAGATAAAAAAGTACAATGGCGCACTAGGCGAGAGACCTTTTAAAAAAATCCTTGACCATAGGGGTTAAACCAAAGATTACAATCCATTTTCCCGCGGCGAATGTGGAAAAAAGTCTTCCTTCTCAGGCAGATCTGGTTATCCACCAAAAGAGTCATATTAAAACCCAAAAAGGGGTTTAAAGTAAAAATAGAAGGACATCTATTGCTTAACCTATTCCAAGACCAAATTTTGGTGGAGAAGAAGGGTTTAAATGTCGGATCTGTGGATTATGTTTCAACAATACAATTGAGTTGGTCACTCACCATCAAAGTCATATCAAGAAGCCGTATCCCTGCTCGGTATGTGGACGAGGGTTTTACAGCCGTTCGGGGTTGGTCACTCATCAGAAAACCCATGCGTTCAAGCGACTTTTTGATTGTCCCACTTGTGGCAAAACTTTTATTTCAAATGCTCATCTCATGTTACATCAAGAGGTACATGGCGAGGCTGGAGACAGTTCAGGAACCGGGGCTGATGCCGGAGATAGTTCGGGAGGAGGCTCTAATGTCACCGACTATCAGCATTTTGGAAGCCAAGAAAAGTTATTTTCTTGCTCTATATGTGGTGAATGCTTCTATAGCAGTGAACAATTTCTACAGCATCAGAAAAGCCACTTCAAGAACGACCCTCTAATGTGCCCAGATTGTGGGAAGATTTTCATGAGAAAGTCTGGACTCGCTAAGCATAAAAGAGTCGTCCACCAAGGACACATAGCGCTGTCTTGTGCTGTTTGCGGGAAAGGCTTTGCTTGCAGATCGGAGCTCGCTAGACATATGACTGTTCACTCAGGACAGAAACCATACACCTGTACGGAGTGCGGGAAATGTTTCTCCTTTAAATCGGCTCTTGTAAGACATCAGAGGATTCACACTGGAGACAGACTGCAGTACTGCCCTGATTGTGGAAAAGGATTTTCATGCAACTCGGAGCTTCTTCGACATCAATCTGTTCATCAGTAAACATTTTTAAATTTTGCATGAACAAGTTCAATAAAATTTCTGTCCTTAAAGCTAAATTCCACTCAAAATTACCCCTATATCTTCCCATGTCACTCTCATGGGGCTCCAAAAAGCGAAAATTTTAGTGTTTTTGGTGGTCTCTGATAATAGAGCTGCTGTAGTTACCCCTTTTTCCTGTCCAGTGATGAACAAATTGGAAAGGTAATGGTAACTACCATGGTCTATTTCTAAGGCAAAGACAGCATCTGCTAAACAAGGTACTGTGGACCTCTAAAAACAACTCCCCATATCTCAGCTTCTTGGACCCCCCGTGAAAGTGAAGACTAAAGAGTGACTTAGCCCCGGTTCACACGGCTTATTCAAGCCGGAATTGCGAGCCGGATTGCGCTCGCAATTCCGGCTTGAATAAGGGCGCGCGTGCGCCGCCGGCACCATAGACTTGCATTATCCACGGCGCGTATTGCGCCTGGATAATGTGCATGTCACTTTCTCCCCACCCGGCGGATTCGCCAAGCGGGGAGGAGCGACGGAATCCACTGTTCTCTATGAGAACGGTGGATTACCGTAATTCTACATGACGTACTCGCGCAATCGGGCACCGTACTGCAGCGCCAATCCGCGGCGAAATAAGCCGTGTGAACGGCCCCTTAAAGTTAGTTACACTTAAAACTAAATTTGTAGGTGTTTATTGTTTTTAAGTGGTAAGTGGACATTATAAATTTTGGAGAACCCCAAATGTTGTAGTACATTGAATTGCAGTCTTGACCCCAAAAGGAGGGCTAGAAAGAAAATACTTCATGGTCCAATGGAGTCACCTGATTTGTAGAATACCTTTATAGCAAATTATATGATGTAGGGTAGGGGTTAACCATGGTATAGGTGCCACTCAGAATTTGTCCTAGCATGCAATTAGAATGAGTTTTATTTCCCAACAGTAACTGTATTTGGAAGGTCTTCAGGGTGACATTGTCATAGTGTTCCTGCAGCTGCCATTTATAGGGGTTCTATAGCAGGGGCTTCAGTGTGACAGAAAAGTATGCTTTTCCCTTTTATTTGCGTTTTACAGCAACTTACCTCAATTTACCAAGGCTGTATTGGTAAATGATTACATTGACAAAATACCCGGGCAAATAGCTATTCTGCATACTCTGTCCAAAAAAAAGAAAAGGTTCGCTATATAGTATAAATGATTTGAAATACTCTTGGCAACGTAGTATTCAAAAGGATCATGTGATACGTCTGCATTACTTGACTCTTCATGGCTGCTGACTGAAAAAGATCATGTCACACATCACCAGGTACTTACCAGAGTATTTGGATGTAACTGTAGATACTCATGTAATTCTATTAGGCCGAGTTCACACGGCTTATTCATGGCGTAATTGCGGGACGGATTTCGTCCGCAATTACACCCTGTGGTCGGCAGCAGGGTGGGGGGGGGGGGGCGGCAGCTCACCCGCCCCATAGACATTCATTATCCACGGCACGTATACCGCCGTGAAGAATTGACATGTCACTTTCTCCCCGCTCGCTGGATTTCACGAGTGGGGAGATGAGACGTAATCCATAGTTCTCTATAAGAACTGTGGATTACCCTAATGACTTGGACGGATTTCAGCCCGTAATACGCACAGTAGGGCGCGAATTACGGGTTGAAATCCGTAACAAAATAAGCCGTGTGAACATAGCCTTAGGGTATCATGTCCTTATTTTATTTGTTCTGTCATAGTGACAGCTTATTTTTTAACACTAAATTAAGAAAGTACAAAATCATCTGTGGTCGAAGTATCAATGTTGATCTAAAGCTGCGGTCACCATTAAAAAACATTGAATAAAAATATTATGTAGATGATGTGACAGAGGCGTGACTGAAAGAACGTCGGCTCCCTGCTTAGTTGGGACTCTAACCATGTCCTTGATAACACACCACTCTTAGACTACAGGCATGCAATGGGATGAATAGGTCATACTGAAAGATTAGAGACTTTCAACATGGTATTGTCATAGGATGCAATTTTACTTCTATCCACCTTCGCCCAGCTTGAGCGATCCCTGTCAAATTCCAAGCAGGTTCCAGAAGCAGCTTTAGCACTATAGCAGTTACCTAAAAGGGTGTCCCCATCTCAAACTTTGATGGCATATCGAAAGGATTTGCCATCAAGGTGTGATAGATGCAGTTCACACCTCTGGGACCTGCACCTATCTCGGGAACAGTACCCAACAAGTCTCTGATCAAATGGAAAGTAGTTCTCACTTGCCCATGACTCTGTTCTTTTCTATGGGAGTTTTGAGTACAGGTACGCAGTGTGTTTGGTTGTACTTGGGAATTTCCATCAAACAAAATGGAGAGTTGTGTGCAAGCGCAACCTACTCTCCTTTCTGAACGGAGACTTTTAGGGGGCCCATTCCTGAGAAAGGTGCAGGTCCTAACTGTGATGACGGCTTTCTTAAAAGAAGTATAGAGCCAAGTTCCTGGCCAGACATGTGGAAGCTGCTATTGCCTAGGAAGGCAGAACATTATCCATATTCATTGCATTGGTTTTGGACTCCGACGTGATGTTTTGGTATTCACAAACTTTTAGCTGTACACTGGAAATGATTAGAACTACAGTGGAACCATGTACTTGGGGTAGAACAGCCCGTTATAGGGTTCTGTTGAAGGGGTATTCCCACCATACACATTGATAGGATATGCCATCAATATGTGATAGGTGCAGATCCCACCTCCAGGAATGACCCTCAAATCCTTTCTGCAGTTCGACTATTTTTGGACCTTCCATTGATTTTAATGGGAGCGTCCAACCACCTCTACGATCAAAATGGCCAGTTTTCAGGGATCGTTCTTAAGATAGGTATGGGTCTCCGAGGTGGGACCCACATCTGTCATGTATTGATGATGCCATCGGTGTCTATAGTGACACACCTTTAAGCTTTGTTATATTCATGACTTCTTGATTATTTCTCTTGGTGCTGATCCAGGGTTGCAGAAAGATAGCACGTCCTAGAAATCTTTTTATTGACGAAAAAAATTCTTGTTCAGTTTATAACAGGAGGACTACTAATGATTATTTATTGCAGTTTATAATAGAGGTTGTAGTAGTTAGAGAAAAAATTACATAGTAGTCAGCGTCATATCTTTCATGGAGAACCCATGAACCCTGCTCATTTTTTCTTAGTCCTTTTAGTGTATGTTGGAAATAACATATAACTATGTACACAGGCATGTTATACACATTTAGGAGACTACTTAACGTGAAAATTAAATAGGCCTTTGCGTCCTATTATTATTATTTTTTTTTTTTTTAAATCCTATTCAACAATATGAAAGTGGTATAATTTATGGGAACCTAAAGTAATACCTATGTTTTTCTGTTACAGGAGTTTATTTCTGACTTCCATGGTTCTACCTATGGTTAGACCAGTTGATGATCATACTACAGGAAGCATCTCAGGAGAGGCCTAAGAAAATACTTGATAATGTGCAATCTCTTTTAACTCAGGTCAAAAAAAACATAATGTTGACTTCCACTAAAAACCTGAAATTTCCAGTAGGACTACAGTGAATTCACTGTCTGATGTTAGAGGCAGGCACAAGAACAAAGCAGCTATACAGTGTTAGGATTCTGCCAAAGACCTATCCTGTTCATTTCTAAATGATTGTAAGTGTGAGATGGAGTACCTATATAGGTGTAGAGTGGAGTAAGGCTGGCCATACACTAGAGATTTTAGATGGCCAATTTAGATCATTTTCTTCAAACCCTTGGAAACTTGTCACACAAATGACCATGATAAAAGCTAATTGATCGTAGATATCTGTAAAAAAAATTGGAAAAAAAACTATTAGGTGTTATTTTGTGTCGAAAGACAGATCTGCTACACGACAATGACAGCATAGGCCACATATCCTAGCAGAAATCCATCGATGATTTGTGCTATGACCTGGCATCGTTGCCCTAAATGCCAGCCTTCACAGACCAGCAATGAAAGACAAATTCTTCAGGAAACGTCCATCTGAAATCCCTAATCTATGGCCAAATAGAGACTTTAAATAGGACAATTTTGGGTTCTGTGGAGTGCAAAATTAAATGTCATTGTTGTAATCTAGTTTTTAGTTGTTTTATGTGGTGGTTTTTTATATAATTTGAGAGAAATAAAATATATTCTACTCTTGTTGGAGACAAAGGTTTTCAATATTGGTTGGAGACAAAGGTTTTCAATATTTTCACAATTTTGTTGCCCCATGGGTAGTTTGATACATGATGTCCAAAAGTTTTACATTTATAATGTTCTTGGAAAGATTCGTAATAAATTAAAACTAAAAAGCATAATGGATATAAAAAAAAAAGTACCATAGTTTTCGAACTTTTTAATACAGAATGCTACTGTTTCAGGAAGATTGCTCCAGTTGTCATGAGACATCACTGACCATAGCGTTCACATTCCATTAAACCTTTTTGAAGGATGTGGCTAAAAGTTAACATTCGTCCTTTTTAAGGGCAAGAATCCAGTCAAGACTATGACCAGTACATACTAAAGGTGCCAATACACCAGCAATAGCTGTTGGCCCCTTGACTCTCCACATGTTTTCAATGGAATGAGTAGAGCTAACCTCTGACGGCTTATGTCTATTGAAAATAAAAGGATCCGGCCTTGAGGTTCAACATCATCTACAGTGGGGAAAAAATATTTCGTCAGCCACCAATTGTGCAATTGTGGTAAACGTCAACTATGAGAGACAAAATGAGAAAACAAATCCCGAAAATCACATTGTTTGATTTGGAAAGAACTTATTTGCAAATTATGGTGGAAAAATAAGGGCGACATGTATGAATTCGAATGTGTACTTTTTTTTTTAATCTTGGCGCCGACACCAGAGTTCTAAGTAGATATAGAAGAGTGTAGAATACGACAGTTTTTTGCCGCATTACATAGAGCTTAATGCGCCAAACTTTGTATGGGCAAAGAGTGTAATGCGCCAAACTTGACACACTAAGCTCTATGTAATGCGCCAAAAATCTGTCGTATTCTACACTCTTCTATATCTATTTAGAACTGTGGTGTCGGCGCCAAGTAAAAAAAAAAAGTATGCATTTGAATTCATACATGTCGCCCTCCTAATGTTTCAATGCTCGGATTATGAGATTCTGAGAGTGTAGAATACGACAGATTTTTGGCACATTACATAGAGCTTAATGCGCCACATTTGGCGCATTGCACTCTATGCCCATACAAAGTTTGGCGCATTAAGCTCTATGTAATGCGCCAAAAATCCTCATACTGTTGTATTCTAAACTCTTCTATATCTATTTAGAACTGGAGTGTCGGCGCCAAGTTATAAAAAAAAGTACGCATTCGAATTCATACATGTCGTCCTAAGTATTTGGTCACCTACAAACGAGCAAGATTTCTGGCTCTCGCATACCTGTTACTTCTTCTTTAAGAGGCCCCTCTGTCCTCCACTCATTACCTGCACCTGGTTGAACTTATCAGTATAAAAGACACCTGTCCACAACCTCAAACAGTTACACTCCAAACTCCACTATAGTGAAGACCAAAGAGCTGTGGAAGGACACCAGAAACAAAATTGTAGCCCTGCACCAGGATGGGAAGACTGAATCTGCAATAGGCAAGCAGCTTGGTGTGAAGAAATCAACTGTGGGAGCAATAATTAGAAAATGGAAGACATACAAGACCACTGAAAATCTCCCTCCATCTTGGGCTCCACGCAAAATCTCACCCTATGGGGTCAAAATAATCACAAGAATGGTGTACAAAATTCCCAGACCCACACGGGGGAACTAGTGAATGACCTGCAGAGAGCTGGGACCAATGTAACAAAGGCTACCATCAGTAACACACTACGCCGCCATGGACTCAGATCCTGCAGTGGCAGACGTGTCCCCCTGCATAAGCCAGTACATGTCTGTGAAGTTTGCTAGAGAGCATTTGGATGATCCAGAAGAGTATTGGGAGAATGTCATATGGTCAGCTGAAACCAAAGTAGAACTGTTTGGTAGAAACACAACTAGTCGTCTTTGGAGGAGAGAGAATGCGAGTTGCATCTAAAGAACACCATACCTACTGTTAAGCATGGGGGCGGCAACATCATGTTTTGGGGCTGTTTCTCTGCAAAGGGACCAGGACGACTGATCCGTGAACATGAAAGAATGAATGGCGCCATGTATCATGAGATTTTGAGTGCAAACCTCCTTCCATCAGCAAGGGCATTGAAGATGAAATGTGCCTGGGTCTTTCAGCATGACAATGATCCCAAGTACACCACCAGGACAACGAAGGGTTGGCTTTGAAAGAAGCATTTAAAGGTCCCGGAGTGGCCTAGCCAGTCTCCAGCTCTCAACCAAAACCTTTGGAGGGAGTTGAAAGTCTGTGTTGCCCAGCAACAGCCCCAAAACGTCACTGCTCTAGAGGAGATCTGCATGGAGGAATGGACCAACATACCAGCAACAGTGTGTAAAGACTTACAGAAAACGTTTGACTTCTGTCATTGCCAACAAAGGATATATAACAAAGTATTGAGATGAACTTTTGTTATTGACCAAATACTTATTTTCCACCATAATTTGCAAATTCTTTCCAAATCAGACAATGTGATTTTTGGATTTGTTTTTTCATTTTGTCTCTCATAGTTGAGGTCGCCCTTTGATGTCAATTACGGGCCCTCTCTCATTTTTTTAAAGTGGGAAAAACTTGCACAAGTGGTGGCGACAAAATATTTTTTCCCACTGTTTAGGGGGGGTCTTGGGGCCCTCCAACAATTGACAGTCTGTGGTGTAAAGAAGTGGTAAGCCAAAAAGACCAAAGAATGTATCATTTATCTGTGTCTCATTTTTCACCCCTATTTTCCAAAGACCCAAAAATTTTTAAAATTTTTTTTTTAGGGTATAGTTTTTATTGCATTTTCTGTGCTAAAAAATGACGTTAGCTTTATTCTGTGGGTAGATTAATAGATTTCCTTTTATTTTTTTTTGTTTGTTTTATACTTTTAAAAAAAAATTGAAAAAAAAACGGGTTTTTTGTTTTTTTTTTTTAAGTCTTCTTGGGATTTAAATTGTCAATCATTGTGCAATTCAATAATTCTGTAGTTTCATTTTTGTGTTTTTTCATAATTTTCCTTTTAACCCTTGTAGGAGTTTGTTTTGTCATCGGGTTCTAGATACGCTTTAAAAAGGGGCCAGTCAATCAGGATACAACGAATTTTATTTAACATGAATCAAAATTATGATCAAATATAACATATAAGTAAGAAAATAAATGGTTAAAAAAATTTGGTAAATTTGGGTAAGTTTTGCTAAATATGAATTTAAAAAAGTTAAATACTTACAAACTTCACCTCCTCATTTTGAAGTATAAAATCCCCTGTATGACTTAAAGATAGAAGTTAATGGAAGAACGGGAACTCAAAGGGGGGATTTAACTTCAACCCAGGCAAGGTCCTTACTGGGGGTACCCAGAGCTTCTGAAATACCAAGTTTTTCGGGGCAAACAAAACCCAATTTTTGCACTTCGAGTACAAATTTTCTTTTGTATGACCCCCTCTTTTTACCCTGGAGGGTCCAGCTCCTGAGTCTAAGATAAGGAAATTAAAAGAATCGCCCCCCAAAACCCGACGATGTGGCCCAATTGGTCAAAACTAAGCAATGAGTTGTGGCCTTTAGAGCTAAAAAGAGGGAGCAAACCTTGGGGTTTATAAATTGTGATAAACAATGGAAATTATATTGTTAATTTTACAAGAAATTGAAATTATTATCAAAATAGTCACATTTTTCACTAGATTAAATCCCCCCTTAAATTTTTGAAGTCTACATCGGGATGTCTGGGGAATAACAGAGAACATAAAAAAACAGACAATCCCCATTTTTATAAGCTTAAATTTGCTATTACTCTTCTAAAACCATAACATTCTTTTTTTCACTTGCTTTTTCCTTTAATGTATAATTCTCCTATATCTAAAATTTTGTAGTATGGGGGGTCCATTTTTGGGTTTTAACTAATTTCCCCCTATATGGATTTCAAAAAAAATAAAATAAAGTTTCAATTCACCCTGGTTTTTCCCAGGGAAAATTTCCCCGTTACCCTTTTGTTGTATGTGCAGAAACCACAATTGGCCATTTCTTGATGAAAAAATAAGTGAAAAATAAAAAATATTTTTTTGTTTAATTGAAATCAAAAGTGGAAAAAGTTTTTTTAAATTTTGGTTTTTGTCTTTCTAGGTTTCTTAAAAACTGAAAGATACAAAAGTTTTGATGGGGGTTTATTGTGCCCCTTTTTTTCCCTTCCGTTGGCAATATAACAAAAGGTCTGTTTGATTTATCTCTAATAATAGGACAGGGGTTAACTTAGGCCCTTTTTGGGTCGGGAATGGCAGTCAGTGGTAATGTGGTTTTGTCTTGAGTTCTCCTTGGCACCTTTGCGAATTATCTATGTGCAGTGCTGGTTTTGTCTTGGGGCTTGGCACCTTTAAAGCATCCTCTCTGGGCAGTGCTGGGTTGTCTTGGGAATCTATTTGGGAATTTTCAAAAACCCCCTTTTTCCGTTTTTTTTCGGTCGTTTGGAAATTGGCAATTTACGGATGAAAATTAAAAACAAAATTAAATCTTTGCTGGTAATAACAATGATCCATTATTGCAGGTATCCAAAATTTGGGGTTTGTGGGGGGTGGGGGGGCTGGACTTGGTTGGCCCCAGTCAATTAAGTTTAAACAGTTAGTGCAGCTTTGTGGCGGGGTGTAGCAGCACTTTTGACTCAGTAATAAACAGTAGGTCAGGAGCGTGTCCATCTGGTTACTTCCTCTGTTGGATCCTCACCACCGCGCTTCAATTGTAAATGAAAGTCTACATAGTAATCGAATATCCACACTGGGGTTTTGTCACCGCAATCATAAAAAAAAACCGCTGCCTATATTGGCCTTTGCAGTTTATGACATAACAGGGAAAAGGGGGAAAAAAAAACCACTTCTTCTTTTCTGTTCCACATTCGATCCTCTCATCACTCGGATACATTATATAACCACTTTTTAGATAAGGATCTACTAGAAGACTTGTATTATTAGCGTTTATAACTATAATCAGCGCACGAAAAATACACAAAACCTTTTTACTCCTACATACTGGATTGCACCAGCAGGTCAGCATAGGGGTTATAAAGTATAATCACTCTATGATTTTTCCTGACTCTCTGTTCCCATTGTGTAATGCATTTGTTTACATAAGGTCATGATTTCTTCTTTTCAGCATTTACCTTCCTATAATAGATCCAATATTATGTTCATGAATGTAATAAATGATCACCACCAATCTGTATGGGCGAACTCACACAAAAACAGACAGTCATTTTTTTGTTTATAAACCTAACGATATGGAAAACTTATCCGTACCCTGTTCATCGAAATAGTATCTTTAGGGATATTTGAATGAAAATCACTTTAGAATACGTCTATGTCATAGAAGATCCTGTCACTACATCACACGGGCATTGCTTTTCTATATCAAGATAAATCGCCTCATACATCATCGGCATCTTCATTTTACATTTAGGCTAATCAGGTCATTTATGATATTAGCCCTGACTATTTAAGTCTTTACTCATGGCGCCTTTTTTCCTATTATAGTGACGATTAACATGCAAACAAACGATAGATAAGAACAAATTATCAAGCAAATATAACATTTGTAACACTATGGTATGTTTTCAAAGAAGAATGTCAACACGTGTCAGTGTCGTCGCTTAATGCTGCTAATTAGATAACATAAGACAACGAAAAACAAAAAACAAACAACGATAGACAGACAAAGTTCAAGCTCATCACAGAAAGACATGGGACCCATTCAAAATTCTACACACATGGGGACTACTGGTGTTTTCCCTGTTTAATGTCCGACTACAAAATTCTTTTGTTAGAACCTTTATGAATTCGGAGAGCTCCAGAAAACACCCTTCAAAAAAAAATAATCTGCCATATAAGAAATGCTCAGTTGCAATTTGATTTGTTGGGAACAATTTTTGAAGACTATTAAATCTAAATTTATTACTCAAAAGAACAATTCACATTAGTACTCTTGAATAACCTCTCAGGATGATACTTGTATATGCCCTGGGGCTTAATTATCAAACAAGTGATTATCGCACTGATGTCTTTCATTAGTTTCTCATTAGATTAGAATTATATTTTGCTTCACTCTGAATAAGTGTAAGTAAGATCAATTTAATAAAATCCCAGACGCCGTTAAACCTATCAGGGAAGGGGACAGAAAGTTGTTAGCAAAACAGTGTCAATGTAAACAACATTATGATCAAAAAAAACTTTTTCAAAACTTAAAATGTGTGTACAATGTCAAGATATCAATATGAGCCTCAATAAATACCACATTGGAATTATTTTATTAACAAAAACAATTTATAAGATGGATATCCTTTAATATTAGCACCTAATAGTGAATTATAGAAAGTTGCTCACCTTTTTAACACAGACATGTACAGCATTGTATATGTTTACGCAATGCAAACTCACGGATACATCAAAATTATATTCTGTTATGTACAATAAATCGTCTATGAAGATATGTTAACCTCTAATTTACCTGTAATGGCTACGCAAAAAGACAGTTCTCAGTTTCAAACATTTTTCCTTCAAATTAAGACCGATTGGTCCCTTTGTCTAGAAGCAGAGGAATGCATGCGGTGGATGACTTTACATCGGGAAACCTAGTCTACATAGGTTGTTGCCCTCTATTTCTGAGTGGCAGCACAATCTAGTGTCAGATCTGCATTTTCCAGCGCTGTGTCTGTATATTTATAGATGCTCTCTCTCATTATTTTAGATCATTATACAAGAATAACCTTAGAATTTCTTAAAATAAACTCTCTAAGCTTTCTGAGCTCTTAAATCACAAAAAAATTCATATTTTCGAACCATACACACATTTATGACTTTTAATTACCCTCTATAAAATCTTGTTTCAAGAATAGGTGTTAGCTCCACCCACTAAAGGCTAGCTCTGCCCATTGGACAGTTATATGCACAGTTTCTACCATATTCAAAGTTAATAGGTTTGTCAAGTTGATTTGGGTGGTCGGCTAGCCTCAGAGGTGGGTGGGGTTTGAAATAATAACTGACACTTGAAGGACTCTTCGATTATGGACTATTCTGGCTGAAAAACTGCAGATTTGGCATTAAAATAACAAAAAATACAGCATCTTACAGAATAAGGTATAGCCGCGCTGGATTTCCGGCATGTCTGACACTACCTTGTTCGTCTTCAAGCATGGGGAGGCAAAAACTATGTGACAGGTTTATCTTTAAAATTGAACACATGTATCACCTGATTTTCTTCACTCGTAAAAATAAGCACATGAGAAATGAAGCGTCCTGAAGCTCCCTCTCCTCCTCCTTTCTGGACACTGCAGCAGGAGTACTACAAATCACAGTGAGGCTAGAAACATTTTTTTTAATCCCAAATTTAAAAGGAAGTCTATCAAAAATTTACTCTTAGTGCAGAAATAGCCTTCTAACTTATTTCAGCCCTTGTGTCATAGAACGTTTTTGAGTAAAGTTGAAGTAGTTCCTCTCTACTCTCTCTCTCAATTGTTGTGTACGATGTGTGTCAAATATATTGCATCAGGAAGTTTTAGCCTGGAGAGAGAAGTGAGAACAAAAAACATATTGTAAGTGTCATTTATTCTATGTAGTAACGTTCTTATAGTATAAGTGTATGGTTCAGCTCAGTTAATTGCAGCAATATTTAAGTTCCGCACCTAGCCTTTAACGAGTAGTAGTATATAACAGCCTTTCTTATAACTACATATATCTGACTCAGTAGGTAATAGAGCTAGCAAATGTTACTATATAATGACCAAGAACAGAACGAAAAGAATTTTCTCACACCACCACAGACTAAATGATCCGGGGCATTTATATTTCTGTTCGCTCATTCCTCACAGAGGATGGTGCACTTGTTGCTTTACAATTATATTTTGTCCAGGGAGGTTAATTGGTTGTAGATGAGCAGACAGAACATTAAAAACAAATAAATGCTGTACAATCAAAAACTATAAATTTTCCATGTGGCTTCAAACATTTTTGCAACACAATATAATATATACAAATTTAAAAGAGCACTGAGATTTCAAATCCTAACAGATACAATAGTTTGGGGAAAAAATAACTTATAAACTATGTTCGGACTTTTTTGAACTACTCTCACTAGTCTGAACCCATCTATAAATATTTTACTACAGAGATCGCGGAGCATCTAGACTCCCACATCAATTTAGAGGCAATAAAGCTTTTATACTGTCTTATCTGTGAATGGTCCATTTTTCACCTAAATCAACTTCTCAATTTGTTGTTCTCTAGATATATCCTGCCAGATAAAGAGACCTGGGTCTTAGCGCTATTTACAGTGCGTCTCTTATTTTCAAGATTGCTATTAAAATATTCTTCCTAATAACAAATACGTGTACATCGCGATTTGTCCTTGTTATCTTTAAAAAACAGTCTTTTGTTAATTCTAAGTCTCTCTTCTTATGAGCACCCCCGCCCCCACTCCTTTTGCTGCATTACCATTACTGCTCCATGTATCAAGGGAACTATGCGCCTATGTATGCTTTTCCACTCGCGCACCAAAGACATGATACTTGTGAAGATAGCGTCATATTAAGATTTTCTCTAAAATCATCTCTAAAAGCAGGTTTTCACCACCATAGAGCATGTCGGTTGAAATTGTCGATGCTGATCTTCTAGCAACTCTGGAACAATCATAGTTTCTTCTCGCCTCGTGTGGGATCTCCTCTAAGAAAGGAAAACATTATTGTCCTAGTCACACTCCTGATCTGTCTATAACTGGTTATAACTAAGCGCGTATGATCAGCTAGCACCCAACTGCTGCGGGGACCCTTCCTTTAGATGACTCAGCTCTAGAGAGATACAAAAAAACAATTGTTCCTACAACAATCAGACATCTTAGAGACTTACAATTTACCAGACTCTATTTTCTGGAATATTGGACAGAGATCTGTAAATTAGTGAGTAATTATTGGCGAATGTTGTGAAAGTAGATGAAACAAATTTTGAGGTCAGAATGTGCTTTTTTAGTAATTTGGACTTGAGAATGCTCTCACTGTCTTGCGTTAGTGTATGCTTGGTTTTGCTTGACACTACTGATGCTGCTTCCAAATTATACTGTCTTGATTTGCTCATGAGATGGTTTTTGTTCAATGCACTTGGTTTTCTGTAGTATCTTAGAATATAGCTTGAGATTCCTAGAGATATCTGGACAGTCAGGTTCTTAGTGATGTGAGAGAACTCTAGATTACGCTTCTCGAAGCTGTAAATTTTTTTTAAAGATTGCTGTTATTTGAGAGCGGTATTTCCTGGACGTTTTGTACGTGTCATTTGAGTGTGTGTGCCCTTTGTGCGCCTTAATCCTGTGTTTGGGGTCTTTGCACAGGGGGATCCACTGTGACCCCCCGCACAGAACGCGTTAGGGGGTGTTAGCGGCATAATCGCCGCTAACACCCGGCAAGTAACAGCGCGCACGATCGTGTTTAGAGTGTCTTCGGAGCGGTGCAGCAATAGTCCCTGTGAATCGGGATCCGACAGACCTGGAACGGCTCAGGACTGGGGAGCTCCATTTGTGAAGGCATCTCGTCACTTACATTTCACGGCGCTCTATCCTTGTTTTTACACACACGTTGAATTCGCATTATTGCGTCTGTAAGTTAGTCTCTCTGTATTATTCTCAAATCGCAGCACCACCCTAATGACATGGTCAAGCACCATAGGGGTGTAAAGCCACGGGCCGCTGGTCACTATCACGCCTCCTCAGCTCATGCCATTCTCCATCGTGCATCGAAATCGGGTTGGTCCGACCCCAGTGCGTCGCCGGCTCCCGGCAGTTAAGTCTGTGTGTGCCACATACGCTTAACTGGTAGTACTTACTCCAGCTTGTCTCCTCCTTCAGGCCGTGCGGGCCTAGGATCTCTGACTTCCTGCCGTAGCACTTTCCTCGGCTGGGCCACTTGGGGATCATCAGACACAGTTTTGCTAGTAATCTAGCGATGTAGCTAAGCTTCTAAGATTGTAAAGGCGATAGCACCTATTTGGTGCCTCCCTTTCCCACACTTTGGACCATTGTAGGCTTGGGCTTTAATAGGGATGCCACCTGTTCTTGCGTCGCGGGCTACCCAATTGTTTGTGTTGTGCCGCCTGTTAGGTTAGCAACGGTGTTTGTCTGCGTTTGCTGGTATTTTCATCTGGACAGTGTGTCTGATCATATGTTACGTTACCTTGACTACTGCTCTTGTCCTGTGTCCTTGCCTAGCCGTTCTGCCTACGTGTCACTAGCGAGTTGTTTCTGCTCTCGGTTTCCTGCATGTATTCAAGTCCACGCTGTCTGGATTGTTCCAGTGAGCATTACGCCACTGCTTTCAAGGCTGTGTCTGTCTGTGGTCTCTGATGTCCGAGGAGTAGGACCTGGGGGATATTCCCTGCAGCAAAGCCGGTCCTGCCTTGCGGCGGGCCATTCCGGGGGATGAATATCCAAAAAAAAAATAATGGGGGGGGGGTTGCTCACCTTTTTAGAAACTCCCAGCTCTCATGGCGTAGGCTACTCACCCATGTCCTAGCTCGCGGTGATATAGTCTTACGAAGTCATCGCCCCCCCGCTGTCGCGTGAGCGGTCCTGACTAGTACAATTGGGCCGATGGAATCCCGCCGATCAACCGCTACCAGACCTAGAGTAGCCTTTTGGCTGAAAGTATGCGCCAGGGGTCCGTCAAAAAAACTCTTCGTCATGCTCAGAACCTTGCGGCTCGACTCCCTGAACCACGTGCTCGGTCCCTCGGCTCTCTGCCCCCTGTTCTTCCATTCCGGTTCGCGTTCAGTACCTGCAGCATATAGCACGTTCCCGTCCCTGGCACCTGCCTCTGCTCACCTCGCTACTACGGGGATCCTCAAGGGCCTCTGCCTGGGATTCCTTGAACCAGTGCACGATCCACTTCGGTTTCCTGGCAGCACCAATTCACCACTGTGGCTAGAAAGTGGCCTTCATTATTTCTCTCCTCTCTGGTGAAGCACTGGCCTGGGTACACCTCTCGTGGAAGCGTGGAGATCCGGCTGACAGCCAATCTAGCGAATTTCCTTGAGTCCGCCTATCCGCAAGGTCATATTAGATAGAGCCTGGGACGAGCCTCCTCTGCTGCCTTTCCTCTTTCCTCTCTCCGACAAGGTGTTCTCCTCAAGTCGGGACTGTATGCAGTACACAGCAAAATCCCCCCCCCCCCCCCCAACCAACTACCCCTCTCCTACCCCTTCCCCAACTACATTAAATTATACAATTCGGGACTTTTTCGTCTCATGAGCTGTCCTGGTAACAACGATGCCCTGGTCGCATCCTTCGGGGTGGGATTGGTAACCGGTCGATTAAGGTTGATCTTGCGGGCGTGACACTGCCTCCTAACAGCTGGCACGACCTCATCACCTTGGCCACCCGCATCGACTCATCCGTTTCCAGAGAAAGTCAAATATACAGGGAGGTTCGGCTTTCAAAGGGAGAAATTCGCCCCCGTCGGAGTCTTCGCATTGACTAACTGTCTTCCAGTCGTCCCCTTGCAGCCTGTTCCCTGCATCAATCGGGAGGAGCTATGAAAGTTGATTCGGCCCACTGTCGGAGCGAGGAAAAGACTCGCCGGCGCAACCATGGACTCTGCCTCTACTGCGGTGCCTCCTAGATCACTCTGCGTAGGGAGTGCCCCCTGCGTGGGGGAAAGACGACGAGTGCACTAGGCTTGTGGGAGAGAGCAGAACATGGGTACGGAACTTCCTCTCCGCTCTCATAGACCATGATGGTCACTCTAACGCCTTCCCCCGGATTCATGCCTTGAGGTTGCACCTTTGTGGACTCTGACGTCGGCGGGCAACTTCAATCCATCCTGCTCTTAGTGGAATAGGTACCGGTCTGCCGCTACAGTGATTTCTTGGACTAAAGCTCCATCTTTCCGTTTTCTTCCGTGATATGAGAATGTCCTCTCTGTACCATCTGGCACGACATGCAGCCCTTAAGTTGCGTATAGAGAGTTACTTACATCAGGAAAGATCTCTTTCTTGTCTTGCCAGCTCCGCTATAGTACTAGCCTCTTGGGCTTCTTGGCTGTGGGACCACAGCACCATCATTTGACTGGGAAACGGGCAGATTGTCACTCGATGAGGGGACCCGGTGCCACTCCTGTTGCATTTCGGCACGCCACGTCCTCCATCATTTTGGGGTGCCTCTACCCTTCTTCCAGCCGTTCAGCGCCATCAGGTCTTCTGCTCACTACCTGGAGTTTGCGGAAGTGTTATGCAAGAAACATGGTGGAATTTCTCCTCATCACAGCACCTACGATTGTCCTATAGAGCTGCAGCCCAGGATCTTACGCTCCCCGGGTAGAGTGTACCCTTTGTCCCGGCCCGGAAAACTCCGAGGCAGTATGTCGGCTATATCAAGGAAATTCTGGAAAAAAGGGCTTTATCGCAAGTACTTCATCTACAGAGGGCTGGCTTCTTTTTTGTCGAGAAGAAGGGAGGGTCCTTGCGACAGTGTATAGACTATTGAGGCCTCAATAAGATCACTATCAAAAAATCGCTACTCATTGCCGTGAGTTCGGAGCTCTTGATAGGATCCCAGGGAGCCACCGGTCTTCTCCAAGCTCGTATCTGGGGCGCTTACATTCTGATTAAATCCGTATATAGCGAGGAGGGGAGTTGGAAGACCGCCTTTAAAACACCCGCGATGGCCATTATGAATATCTTTTCATGTACCCTTTGGCCTGTTTGACAACTCGCCCTCCGTGTTATTTCAAGATTCGTAAATGACATATTCGTGACCTTCTCTCTCACTGTGGAATTTGTCTACTTTGACGGACATCTTGATCCTACTCTCGGAGTTAAAGTCCCATTGGGCTCATGTTCGTCTGGTTACTCTCTCGCCTTTGACGCAATCATTCTACGCCAAGTTGGAGGAAGTGTCTATTTGAACTGAACCAGTTTTACCATTCCTGGGGTACATAATCTCTGCTGCCAAAGGCCTTCTAATATTGGATCCAGAAAAGTCTTCAGCAGTATAGAGAACTGGCCACGCCCTGTCTCCGGTCTTCGAGCGATCCAGCGGTTTCAATGCGGTTTCTCAACTACTACGCCTCATATTGATCCGCATTTTCTCATTTCAACGCATTTATGCTCCTATTGGTCTCTGACTTTCATCTCAATGCAATTATTTGGACTTGGACAATTGAGTATCACTTTTTGCTTATTACGTACTAGAGAACTTAAGTGTAAAATCAAGAAGTTAAAAGTTGAGAGATAAGATTATGTTTATCATAAATCTTATAGTGGGCAGCGCAGTGAGCTTTTCCAGACCCTTTCACCATTATTGCCTTGTGATACTGCGTGATGATTGAGTAGTGGGCTGCAAAAGGAATAAACACAAATAGACAGACTACACACCTTAACTGGTGCGCTCCATAAGGAGAGATGTCAGTTCCTCATACCACTCATTGCCTTCCCACCAGGTCAGAAGCCCAATATCGCTCGGCTCTAAACTCGATGAGGGGACAATTAACCACTATGTGTATATAACGCGTATGTAGATTGTGCAATTTGGATTGAGACAATTTGATTCTTTGTGCTTCTCAAAGATTCAGGTGAAATCAGAAGTAAATTGAGGGATTCTGGTTTACATTCTATAGAGGGCGCTGTGAGCTTTCCAGATCCTTCCCATTATGCCTGTGTGATACTGCAGTTGCTGAGTTGTGGGCTAAAAGGCTAAAACAAACACTACACACCTTAACTGGTGCTCTCCATAAGGAGAGATGTTCCCCTCATCTTATAACACTCTTGCCTCCCACCAGGTAAGGCAATATAGCGCTCTGCTTAACTCTGATGAGGGCAAAATCCCGAAAACGCGTATGTAGAGAGGGGCTATAGTGGTTGACATTTATTCCTTTTATTGCTCTCAATGTGTCTGTGTCCTTTGTATGTAATTGGAGGATTTGTTTCTAATCTCATAGAGGGCGCATCAGGGAGCATGATCCCTGCTGCACAATTGTCCCATATTTGACTTGTGTTATGCAGATGCTGTGTAGTGGGCTATATATATAGGCGCATAACAAAATACCTCGTCTACTCTGGTATCTGGTGCGCTCCTGTAGGAGTGTGGTTACCCGACCAGCTGTACCCTATCTTTGCAGCTCCATCCACAGGACTAGCATTGTTCGCTGCTGCGCGTCTCTGTTGAGGGGATTTTTAACAGTTAACGCGGTGGGTGTGGTTGCATTGTGTGGAGCGGGTTGACATTGGTGGACCGGGGGGCTTATCTCAAAAGATTCGTGAATCAGGATAGTAATTTGGAGGGATTTGTGAATAATCTATGAGGGACGCATGTGAGGCTTTCCAGGCTCCTTTCCCATAATTGCCTTGTTGATCACCTAAGAAAGGCAGTTAACCCTCGTCTATGAACCTCAGAGCTGAAGAAGCCTTGCCTGGTTATAAATGCAGCCTTTGTTCCTCATCCTCTGAGATTTCATCCGCGCCCGCGATGCTGTTGCTGCTCCCTTCTTTCTCTGGAAGTTATATGCGTCCTCAGTTCTCTGTCGGAGCTGGCAAGCTGTACCGCTTCTTTTCTAAAAATGAATGCCAAGGGGGGAAAAATTTCGTCAGTCTTTGTGGCTTCATTTCTAAGCCTTCTTGACGGCAAGAGAGTAGAGAAAAAGCTACTCCGTTGGGGACAGTGAAACTACTGGCGATCAAAAATGGCTTGGGGTGAATTGGCGGCATATTTGGAGGGCGCTCTATTATCCTGTGACCATCTTACGGATCATAAGAACACTGCTTTACTTCAGAAGACAACGCTTGAATCCTCGTCCAAGTGTAATTTTATTCATTAAGTGCCCGGTGGTCACTTATTCTTTTCTCGTTTCTACTCATCCTCCTCATTGTAAGCCTCCATTTCCGGCCAGCCGCAAAAATTACTCAAGGAACGATGCTCTGGCCCGGTGCAACAGATGCCTCTGACTCTGAATCTGATCACAGTACATGATCCCCCCGCTCCGAAATGCTGGTTTCACAGCACGCACTCGTAAGGTTGCGGGAAATTCTTTCCTCACCTGGTAAGAACTTTTTGGTGCCGTCCCACTTACTGAGGAGAACGCATTCTGTCCTGGGGTCACGCTTCCAAAATGGCTGGTCATGCTGGCTATCGTAAGTCTCTCCGCCTATCGCACGTCACTATGGTGGCCCTCCCTCGCAAAAGGATGTCAAGGATTTCGTGGCTGCTTGACCTAACTGTGCCGGGAAGTAGAGCTCTCGTCTTCGACCTGCTGGTTATCTGTTGCCCATTGCCAGTGCCCGAAGTACCATGGAGCCAAAATCGCTATGGACTTTGTGGGCTGTCTCCCACCCTCCAAGGGGTGTTCGGTTGTCTGGGTTGTGGTGGATCGATTATCCAAGATGGCGCATTTCCACACCCTGCCAGGGTCTTCCTTCGGCCCCAAACTGGCTTTATTGGGTTCATACATCACATCTTCCGTTTACATGGATGCCTTTTTAACATCGTCTCTGATAGAGGAGTACAATTCACGTCTCGCTTCTGGCGTGCCTGTGCCTCTGCTGGAAATTAAATTGGATTTTTCATCTGCATATCAACCACAGTCTAATGGGCCCGTGGAGGGATCAACCAGGTCCTGGTGAACTACCTGCGCCAATTTATTTCAGCCCGGCAAGGCGATTGGGTTTCTCGGAGTTTGCCTACAACAACCATACTAGCGAGTCCTCAGGGGAGTCTCCCTCTATGTGGTGTTTGGTCAACATCTTCGTCTTCCTCTGCCTCTGTCTGCCTCTTCCGAAGTTCCCGCTGCCAAAAACCCTAGTACGGGATTTTCTCTAAATTTGGTGACTCACCCGTCAAAATTTTTTGTCATGCGGCCACCAGTTTAAGGCGCAAGCTGACAAGAAGCGCAGGGCACCTCCTACATACCAACCGGGGGATAAAGTTTGGCTCTCCCCCCAAACAAAACCTGCCTCTGATGCCAAAGTTTGAATTTTTGCCCCAAACGCAATCTTTGGTCCTTTAAAAGCGTCCCTTACACAATAAACCCCGGAAATCCACCAAACTCCACGGGGCCTCCCTCCCCCAAAATTCCCCAAATTTCCATTTCATTGTCTCCCCCTAAAACCCCGTGATTCTCAATCGGTTTTTCACCCCCAAATGGCTTTCCTGTTACTACCCCCTCCTAAAACCGAAGACATCAACGAAGAAAAAGAAAACCCTGGACAGGAAGGGGTTCCAAGGCAAAAATTCCCCCTTACCTCGTGGTTTTAAAAAGGGCCCTTCTGGGCCCCCCGGAGAAGGTATTTGGGACCTAAAAAAAACATAAAACGCTCCCAAATTCTCACCCCAACTTTTTCACAGCCCTCCCCCGGGTTTTCTGGAAAAGGGGGGGCCCAAAAAGGGGGGGGGGTAACTGAACGCCACGATCCGCGTCCGGGGGGCCCGGGGAACCCCGGTCCCCCACCCCCCAGCCCTGCCCCCTCCCGGGGGCCAGGACCCTGGCGTTTTGGCCCCCTACTTACCTGGTTTGCATCCAGGGGGGGGGGGGGGGGCCCTTCCCCCCCCTTTCAGCCCCGTGCGGCAGTCTCTGCTTCGGGCCTCCAATTTCCCGGACCCGGGACTGGGGACCCCGCCCCGGGGGAGAAAGCTTCCAAATTTTTAAAAAGGGGAAAAAGCCCCAAATTGGGGCCCCCTTTCCAACCTAGGGCCTTTGACTTGGCTTTAAAGGGATCCCCTTTCCCTTTCCATGGGGGGCCCAATTTTTTGGTGTCCCTTTTGTTAGAAAATTTTTGTCGCTTTTGGGTTTGGGTTTTTTCCCCCCTGATTTTTTCCGCATTCTACGTTCGGGCCCCTTTGCCTTTTCCCCCTTTGCCTGGGGACCTTCTCCCTACCCCTTTGAAAGCCCCGGTTGTCCGGCCCTATTAAAAAAGAAACCAAACCCCCTCTGGTTTTTTTCCTTTGTGCCAAACGCCACCGGGTTTTGGGCTTTCACTGCTGGGCCCCTGTGCCCAAGATACGCCCGGGGGGTTTTCCCTCAGCACAGCCCGCCTGCCTTGGGGCGGGCTCCCTTTGGAAGGGAAAAAAGGGGGGCCCCTTGGGACCCCCCGCTCCCCGGGAAAATCATTGGGGTGCGTCCAGTGTTTTGGGGATGCACCCCCTTGCTGGAAAAAAGCTTTGGGCTGTGTGCCCCGGGCTTTTTCCCTTTTGAAAAAAATAAAGACACCTTTTTTAGGTGATTTTTAGAAACGGGAAGGGGGCGGGTTAAAATATCCACTCAAGTATCATATGAAAAATAATCCCTCCCCAAAGGTTTTTTGAAGGAGCAAAGGGAAAAAAGGGAATTTTCCTTTGTGTGACTTTTAATGCTCGAAGTTGAAAAAAGGGGCCTTTTTTCGGGCACAAAAGCTCTGCTGGCTGCTAGTAGTGAATATTTTGCCCATGATGTTTGGGGGGAAGGGGGGTGTGGGGCGTACTATATATTTCATTGAAGGAAGGGGGTGGCGGGGGGTTTTTTAAAACCCTTTTCGCATTTTATCTACACGAAATGCCCCTTGGGGAGTGAAAAATCCCTTTAAAGGGCAAATAGTGGTAAGGGCCCAATTTTCTGAAAGTAATAATTTGGGGTTGAAAGTTTATCAGTTTTTTTTCAGCAGAATCAAATTTCCGGGGGGGCCAAAAAAAGGCCAGAAGAAAGAAAAAGATGTTTTTCGGGCAAAGCGAAAAGAAAGAAAAAACCCAAGAAAACAAACCCTGATCATCCCCCCCCGGGGGGCAAAAAACCAAAAAGCTGCGCATCCCAAAACAAGATCCCCGACCCCCCAAAAGGGTTATAAAGGGGAAATCAAATTTACTCCAATGGAAGCAAATTAAAAGTTCTTTTTTTGCTGGGGGGAGGGGGACATGGACTTAAATCCCAACCCCTCCAAAGAACAACCTGGAACTGAAGAGAAAAAGGGCAAGCGCAAAACCTTTAAAGAGGTCTGTAAATGCTGCAAGTTTTATAAAGGAGGCCCAAAGGGTTTGGGGAAACGTGGAAAAAGGCAAAAGGACAACCGGGGCGCCAAAAAAGAAGGGGGCAATTTATTTTGGGGGAAAGCTTTGGCAAAAGATTTGGGGGGCAAAACTTTTTAAAAGTACAACATTTTCCTGCCCAATCCACCCCCCAAATTTCTTAAAAGGGGGGGCGCCCTTTTTCAGTTTGGGGCTCAGTGTGGACAAGGTTTTTTTCCCAACAAAAAAAACTTTTTGGGCGGGTCCATGACGCATACCCCACTGGAAAGAAGACCTTAAAAGGAAACGGGTTGGAAATAAATTCTCCTTGCAAAAAAGCGTTCTTTAAGGGAAACTTTATGCCAAACAGGCGGGACAAAAAAGGAAATTTAAGGGGGAAAAAAAATTTGGAAAGATCTTCATCAAGAAAAGACAACGAAAAGTCCAAATCTTGTTCATAAAAGGTGAAATGCCTTTCACTTTTGAAATGTGTGGAAAATCATTCCCCTGTTTAAAAGTCATTATTTAAAAAAATTAAATTCATAGGGGCGAGAAGCCGTATTTTTGGCAACTTTTTGGGAAAAGCCTTTGCGAGTTTTCCAGTGCCAAGGGGACGGGGGGGGAAAACCTCACAAAAAAAAACTGGAAAGAACCGTTTTCCCGCAAAATTTTGGGCAAAAACTTTTTCCCTTCTTTTTGGAAAATTTTAAAGGCGCACAAAAAAAATCCCAAAAAAAAGAAAAAACCCCCAAACCCCGCCTTCCCCTACTCCGCAGTAAAATTAAAGGGGGAAAAAAAAAGCAAAACTCCAGACACGGGCATTACCCATTTAGCAACCCCTAATGTGGGGGGAAATAAAAAAGCCAAAGGGTCAGACACAGCAGAAATCAGTTTGGCAACCCCTTTAATGGGGCAGGAAAAAAAAGCCAATTACAGACACAGCATATCATTTGCGAAAACCCAAAATAGGGGGGAAAAATTAAAAGGAAGGGGCCCAAAGACAAAAAGCAGTTTTCAGTTGGCCCAAACCCCCAAATTGCCCCAAAAAAAAAAAGCCCGAAACGGGACACAGCAGAAACAGTTAGGGTGACCCCCCAAAATGCCCCCCAGGAAAAAAAAGGGCCTTGGTACAGACACACCCTTTTAAACAGTTGGGGGAACCCCCCAAAACCCAAGGAAAAAAAAAGCCCCCCCAACAAAAAACAGCAGAATCATTTGGTTTGACACCCAATGCCGGGAAATAAAAACCCGGGTCCCAAGACCCAGCAGTATCATTTTGGGCGACACCCAATGCACGGGGAAAAAAAAGCCGGTTACAGACAAAGGGTTTTTCAATCAGTTGGGGGACCCCCCAAATGCCCCGGGAAATAAACAAATACCACCCCCAACAGCAGTACAGGTAGTAAAACCCCCAAAATTCACAGGAATACCATTTCCCGGGTCACAGACCGTGTAAAAACCAAAATTTTCATGTGGGGGGAATTCGGGGCCAGGAAATTATTTAGTCACTGCTGAACCCGGCCCTCCAGCCTTTGGCAGCCCAAAACCTGAAAAATCTGACACAAAAACCCAAATCCCTCTCCTGCTTTGAAAGGGGTTTACAGGGGGGAAATCAAACCAGGCAACAAGTGCAGCAGATTCGTAATGTAAACTTGATTGACCCAGGGGACGACCGGGCTGCCAAGAAAATCATGTTGTCACTTTTTCCCAAAAAAGGGCATTTGAAAAACTACGGGGGACAACCCATAAAATTCACTGACCCCCGGCAAAACGGCCAAATTTCCAAATTAACTCGGAAACAAACTCACCCAGCTCCCTCCCAATCCTAAATTTAAAGAGCGTTGGGGTCCCTAGAAATGGGGCCCGAAAACCTTTAAACCCTGAAAGGGTTCCAGTAACACGGGCCGGGTTCCGGGTTCCCCCAAATTTTTTTGGCTCGCGTAAATTCCCCAGATACAACCGCACCGTTTAAATTTCTTTCAATACAAAAACTTTGCCAAAAAAAATTTTCACCCCTTTTCATTTGTTCCTTTTAAAAAATATTTCGTAAAGCAAATAAAAATTTCCAATGTGATATTGTTTTTAAATTTTTTAAATTTTTTTTTTTTTAAAAAGGCCAACCCAATTTTCAAATCTTAGTACCCGATTTTGATCCCTTTTGGGGGTCCTGCATTTTTTTTTTTTTAACATGGGCTTAGGAATGCGTATCATTCAAAATTTAACTTATTTGCATTTATTTTGTTTTAAAAATTGAAACTTTTTATATCTTTTTAAATTTTGTTTTTTGGTCCCGGGTGTAGCAGGAGTTACTTTTAAATATTGCAGAAAAATATTACAGGATTTTTTTTTATAGTCTAAAGGGGAAGGGAGCTTCAAAAGTTTTTTTAAGCTATTGTTTTAACCCCCTTAAAAGTGGGAAAAATTTTTCCCCAAAAACCAGACCAGTGGGGAAAGGATTTTTACACGCACCTTAAAGGGTTGTACCGGGAAAAAGGGTTAAATTTTTTTTTTTTTTTGGGTTTTTTAAATTTAGGGGAAAACCCCTGATTCAAAACTGTGTCCAAATTAAGATTCCCCCAAAAAATGTTTGGGAAAAAATTGTTTAGGGCATTGACAAATTTTTCTCCTTAAAAATTAGAAATCCCCATTACAAGGTCTGTGGGGTTTGCTGCTTGTTTTTCCCAAAAGGGCAAATTTGAACCTATTTTTTTGGAGAATTTTTAAAATAAAAGGACCCAAACAAAAAAAGCTGCCCTACAAAAAATTTTGATGCCCTCTCTTTGGGTTTGCATCTATATCCCGTTGGGGAAGTGTACCTCCTATTTTTTGGACCTGTGATTTTTTGGGGCCCCCTTTGAAAAGATATTGAAAAATATTTTTCACATTTTGAAGTACAGAGAGGGGCCAATTATATTTGTTTCAAACCCCCTTGATTCTTCTAATGAAAAAGATGGGAGAGAAATTGCACTGAGAGCCAAAGAAACCAAAAAAAAAAAATGCCACCCCAAGGAAAAGGTAACAGATTGTAATTTTTCTATAGTGAAACTTATGAAAAAATTTGTTGAAATTTGTCATTTTAAAAAAAAAAATGAAATCCCCAAAAAAAAAAAAAAAAAAGCTACAATGGGGGAAGTAGCTCGCCTCTGTTTGGGTGGGTGCCAAGCCCCATAGCTCAACCAATCAGCTCTTTTTAGATTTTTTTTCTGTATTTTGAACTGTCCCCCTTTGTTTTGATTGGGTTTAAACTTCTCCCTAGGGTTTTGGGGCCCTGTCGCTCCATTCTGATTGGCTGGGATGCCAAACCCCCGCTAGCTCAGCAAGCAGCTCTTTCTGCATTTTACTGTATTTTGAACGTCCCGCCTTTGTTTGATTGGCTTAGTTTCCTGGTTTAAGGTCCCTGTCCTCCATTCTGATTGCCGGTTTCGCCGAACAATGAGAATGCTTCAGAATTTAATTTTGTATTTTCCCGGCAATTTTCCAATATCCTAATTCCCGTATTTTTGCCGTTCTAGATTTTGGAAGTATTTTTTTTTTTATTTTTTTTTATTTTTGAGGTTTGAGCTCTTTTTCTGACAAATGTTTTCCGCCTTTATAAAGGCGATTTTTTTGGGTCATGCTTTTCCCGCCGCACGGAGCTGGCGCCCAGATTTCGGGTTTATTTCTATGCTTCCCCTCATGTTTTCGTTCTTGCTTCACTTCGCCTCCCCCGGGGCTTTAGACCCAAAAAAACCTGGGCTGACTGTTGGGCGGGACCTGGGGGGGAAACCCCCACTTTGCCGACTGCGCGTACTGCCCCGGAGTTTTCGAGGGGCCCCGCCCCCTTCCCCCCCCGGAACGCCTACCCGCACCCCCACTGCGCCATTGCCCGCCCCTTCTGCGGGCGCAGCTGAAAAAATGGCGAACTCTGCGCCTAACACCGTCCCTGTGTTGAAGGGGGGGTTTGGGCCGGGAGGCGCAGGTTACTCCATATAAACAGGCGTAATGCCCGTCAATAATGTTGCACATAAAGTTCAATCAACCCCTTTTCACCACCATTTTACATTTTAATAATCATTAGATTATTTAATAATTATAGTTACTCATATTTGGTATTGCACGCGTTCCGAATAATGTAATCACAGTTCTATGATATTCTAACATCAAGTATCGTTAAGCTGAACACAACGTAGAAAGTAAAAAAAATTCCCCTAACGCCAATATTGCGATTTGTGGTCATTTTTTGTTCACTCTCAAAAATATGGAATAATAAGTGATCAAAAAAGTTGCATGCATTCCAAACTGCTAGCGATAAAAAGAAACACTCAGGCCCGCAAAAAATGCCCCCCTCACAAAATTTTGGCCCGCGGGCGCAAATTTTCAAAAATAGAAATTTTTGGGAATTTTTTTTACGGTACCAAAACATAACGGAAACCCTACATGTTTGGTATTGCCGGATGCGTAACAACCTGTAGAATACAGATAACACATTATATTTACCGAACATTGAACACCGTAAAAGCAAAACACCCAGAAACAAGGCGCAAATACGTTTTTTTTTTACAATTTATCCCCCTTGGAATTTTTTTGCGGTTTCCCAGTATATTCTATAGTACAGTGAATCCCAACCAATTAAAAAGTCATCTTCTTCCGCAAAATAAAAAGCCCTCATATGTCTATGTAGGTGGAAAAATAAAAAAGTTATGGCTTTCAGAAGGCGAGGAGGGAAAAACTAACGTGTCACCAAAAAAAACCCGCCGGGTCCTTAAGGGGTTAACATAGGACTCAATCAATTATTTTCAAATATAACATAAGAGAATAAACTGGTTACAGAAAATAGTGTGACATTGGGTACAGTTTTGCTAAATATGTATTTAAAAAGGTTAAATACTTAAAAACTTCACCTCGTTGGAGCTTATTACATCACCTGTTATGACTTCAACTATGAGAAGCTTAATGGCGAGAACAGGGAACTCCTGGAGGGACTTTCACTCAACACCAGCGTACGCGTCCTTACCTCTGGGTACCAGAGCTTCTGAAATCACCAAAGTTTCTCTGGTTCTTATATGTCTTAAACAAAAAAACAGGCAGACACAACCTACATATTGTGTCCACTTCGAGTACAAAAGTTCTTTAGTTTGACCTCATCTTGTACCATGGAGGGGCCAGCTCCCTGAGTCTAAGATAAGGAAATACAGAATCACTCCAAAACCAGACGATGTGGCCCCATAAGGTCGTAAATTAAGCAACTGAAGTCTGTAGGCTTGAGAGCTAAACAGAGGTATGCAAGCTTGCGTGATTATAACTTGTGATACAACAATGGAAATTATAATTAGCTTAATATACAAGAAATGGAAATTATGACATCAAATAGTCATATATTTCACTAGCACTACAGAGTTTAATAGGCCACTGGCTGCCAAAACAATCACTTGGCACTCTGCAGTCAGTTTACAGTGGGAGCTTCCTACCTCTAATGCTATAATTACATATGGATAGCAAATGGGTTAAGAAAATGCTTCTATGACTAGATACTGACATGTTCTTGTTCTGGTGCCCTTCGGTGGTCCTTTTATTCCTTTTCAGAATATCCACTTAAAGGGGTTTGCCATGAAGCAAACTCCCTTTCTAAGGCAAGCTGATAGATCGCTATGAGCTGACCTCGGTGAATGGGGAAGATGGCTGCCCTTGTGCAACTCTCCCCCATTTATGTGTATGGGAATTTCAAATAAAGCTGAGCACACTCCTTAGGCTATATTCTAAACTGCCATTGAAAAGAGCGGGAAGAACTTCCAAGCACGGCCATTTCCTATTCTCTGAGGCTTGCTCAGAAAGGAATTATGCTTCTTGGCAAAACCACCTTAAAAATATTAGATTTACAAATGTTTGGCATGTAGTGACTTTTTTTTAGAAGTTTTGATCGGTAGTGGTCCAGGTGCTGAGACCCCCACCAATAGATAAAAAAAAAAATCAGAAGCAATAGTGATCGGTGGGACTCTCAGTACCTGAACTAGGTCATTCCATATCAAGTGATCCAAATATGAATATTTTTTTTACCTGACGTCTTTAGATTTGTTTTATTTTTATGAAGTTTTGAATTTTTTACTTCATCAGTTAATTTTTTACAGACTTCTAAAGTTTTGAAAGCGCGAATTTTGGCCTGGTATGACTTTACATTTTTTATCATATCTCAGGCTAGAATAAAGACAAAGAGGTACCGGCTTTCATTTGATATGTCACAAGACTATGTTTCTTTATATTTTGTTTTTGAGAAAATCAAATTAAAAATTTGATGCACAATTGTGTAGAAAACGTATGTTTTAAAATTGTGAAAAAATGCATGTGTGTTGATTATGTTTCTAAGTTGGATTTGTACAGGGATTTAATTTGGGACATCATATTTTTCTATTTTTTTTTAAGCTTTGAATCATTTGATTTTATGTTTGTGTGAGTATCTTCCTTTTTTCTTTTCTTTTTTTTAAATTGTGAATTTTTATTAAAGTTTTACAAACACAAAGCCGTGTTGGGCTACAGAAAGTAATCAACAAGGTGCATTAGCAACATATCAACAGAAGCAGTGTGTAACATAACACAGATAAATTCAAGTAATATATATAAATCACAGTCTTAAGTTACTAGTCAATAAGCTAATAAAGTAGGTCCAAACCACCCGGGCCATTTAACAAATAAATCATTTTAAACAAGAAAGACAAACTAACAAGATGGAGGGAGGACAAAGAACACAACACACTAGGGTAAAGAGATTCCCTGTACTGAATTTACAATCCAACCATAACTAAAGGAGATTCTACAAATCTTGAAGGATGCCGTAAACATCCCATGGTTTCCATATATGATCAAAAGGGCCCAAAATTGATATGAGAACAAGGCAGTGAGTATTCCATACGGCTAACTTCCTGTAAACAAAGGGCATCCCATCATCTTGGGGGAAAATAGGGGTTTGCCCCAAAATTTTGCAATCAGACATTTAGTAGCCATCACTACATAAGGAAAAGTCTACCATCTGACGTCCTAGCGGGGTTATAGGGAATATTAAACCCCCTTTCCCCCGACATAGGGCGTATGGATACGCCCTAGCGTGGAAGTGACTTCCCGCAAATGGACGTATCCAACGCCCTGGCGATCGCGCGGGCTTGGGGCGAGCCACGCACGTATCGCAACATGGGACCAGCGGTAAATTAACCGCTGCCGCATGCCGTATCACCCCCGGCCCGGGAGTGGGCTCCGGCCGCGGGTGATTAACCGCTTCATTACCGCAAGCCGTCATGGCCGCGATAATAAATGCCGCAGGCAGGAGGAGTGAGCTCCTCCTGCCTGCTCCCGGCGGCCCTGCCGCACTGTAGTGCGCACCGACTCCTCTCTGATGCCCTGGGAAGTGAACGGCACTTCCCGGGTCATCTGTGATGCCCCACCATGCCCGCAATGCATTGTGGGGCATGGTGACAGCGTTTCATGGCAACCAGTACACAGTACTGATACTGTGCACTGGTCGCATTCTAACAGCAATCTGATGATTGCTGTTAAGAAGATAAAGTTGAAAAAAAGTGAAAAAAGTAAAAATAAATGTAAAAAAGTGAAAAAAAAGTAAAGCACAAACACAAAAAATAAAATAAAAACACGTACCTCACCCTTTTCCCCTTTACAAACGCCAATTGCCCCAAAAAAAAGATAAAAAATAAAATAAATACCCATATTTGGTATCGCCGCGTGCTTTAACGACCCACCCGATAAATCTGTCATGTTAATTTAAAACCCTACGGTGAACGCCATAAAAAACAAAAACAAAAACAGTCACAAAATTTGCGATTTTTGTACATCTTGCAGCACAAAAAATTTGGGAATAAAAAAGCGATAAAAAATTCATATAGACCCCAAAGTTGTACCAAATTTAAAAAACTTCAGTTCATCCGCAAAAAAAAAGTCCATACATTTCTCTGTATATGGAAAAATAAGAAATTTTATGGCTCTCAGAATAAAGCGATGCATAAATATTATTTAACACAAAAAAACACTTTTTTTTTTTTTTAAAGTGCTTCAAAATTTAAAAAACTATATAAATGGGTATCGCCATAATCGTATCGACCCAGAGAGTAAAGCTAACTGGTCATGGATACTGCACAGTGAGCGCTGTTAAAAATAAAATTAAAAACACTACTAGATTGCAGTATTTTCTTCACCCTGCCTTCCAAAAAACGTTTTAAAACTGATCAAAAATTCTTGTCCCCCCAAAAATTATACCAATAAAAACGTCAACTCTTCCCGCAAAAAACAAGCCCCTACACAGCTCCGTAAACGAAAAAATAAAAAAGTTATGGCTCCAGACAAATGGCGATGCAAAAACTGTTTTCCCCTTTTTGAAAAGTGTTTATATTGTGTAAAAGCAGTAAAACATAAAAAAATATACAAATTGGATATCTCTGTAATCGTATCGACCTGATGAGTAATTACTAGTATGTCAGTTATACTGCACGGTGACCGCTGTTAAAAAATAAAATAAAAAACACTACCAGGAAATGCTGCATTTTTGTTCAAAATGCCTCACAAAAACTTAATAAAAAGTGACAAAGCGGCAAAATGCCCCCATACTGGTACTCATAAAACCATAACCTCCTCCCACAAAAACAAGCCCAGAATCATCTCCGTAGACAGAACACTGAAAACGTTATGGCTATCAGAACAGAACAACATAAAAAACGCAATTTTTTTTTATAGACCTATTTCTATTGTGTAAAAGAAAATAAAACATAAAAAAACTATATAAAACTATACCATTGCAATTGTACCGACCCCATAGTAAAGATATCCTGTCATTTACACTGCACGGCGAACACTGTAAAATTGAAGCTCAAAAAACAATGGGGGAATTGCATTTTTTCCCCTCATTTTCATAGCCCAATGCAAAAAAAAAAAGAAACTTTGTAACACCTGTGCACCCAAAATGTACAATACACCCCTAGATGATTCTTTGAGGCGTGCTGAATCCAAAATAGGTTGACTTATGGAAGGTTTTCACCTGTTCTGGTACTTTGGGGGGTTTGTATATGTGAACATGGGCCCCACCAAAATCTGCATTCCAAAAGCCAAGTAGCGCTCCCTCCCTTATACCCCCCTGCCATGGCCCAAACAGCAGATTACCCCACATTTAGGGTATTGCCGAAACTTGGAAGAAATTGTGTAACAAGGTTTTGGGTGCTTTCTTACCAGGATTTCCCCTTTTTAAAAATTTTAAACCATTTTCACTAAAATTGCAGATTATTGGAAAAAAAAAATTGTTTTAACATTTTCACAGCCTAACGCTAAAATTTTTGTGACACACCTGTGGGTTTGATATACTCACTACACCCGATATAATTCCTTAAGGGGTTTGTTTTCCAAATATGGGGTATTTTTAGGGCGTTATTTAAATTTTGGAACCTTAGGGTTGTCCGCAAACCTGAAATGGCCCCCAAATAAAATGGTAATGAAAATGAGACTCCAGAGTCCAGTGGTGCTCCTCCTATTCTGGGCTTGTGGGTTAGCCAAATAATGCACTAGGGCCCCATATGGATATCTCTTGAAAACGGCAGAATCTGGGGAATCAATATTAAGTTGTATTTCCCTGATCACATTTACCGTATTCTTGTGAACAATGTAAAAAAAATTTAAAATCTGCAAAAAAAAATGAAAAATTTTTAAATTCACTTCCACTTTGCTTTAATTTTCCCGTAAACACCTAATGGGTTTAATAAACTTCCTAAATGCGGTTTTGAATACCTTTAAGGAGTGTAGTTTCTTAGATGGAGCCATTTACGGGGTATCTAACATACAGCCAATCAAAATCACGTTAAACTGGACTGTTCTCTTAAAAAATGTATATTGCAAATTTTGTTGAAAATTTGAAAAATTACTACTAAATTTTTAAGCCCCCTAATGTCGTAAAAAAAAAAAAGACATTTTAAAAAAAAAGATGCCAAACTACAGCAGACATAGGGGGAAGATGCCAGTTTATAAACTATTTTGAGTGGAATAACTAAACTGTCTTACATGCAAAATTTTTGAAGTTTAAAATTGGTAAAATTTTTCAAATTTTTCACGATTTTTTGATATTTTTCACAAATAAACAAACATTTTTTGGACCAAAATTTCTTACTATCTTAAACACAAATGTGCAGCGAGAAAAACAAACTCTGGGAAACACATGGATAGGTTAAAAGTGTCAAAAAGTTATTCTCACATAAAGTGACACATGACAGATTTCAAAAATAGGGCTCTGTCAGAGAGGCCAAAACTGGCTCCGGCGGTAAGGGGTTAAGGAGGAAAGTGTGCGGTGTGAGAGGGACCCCAATCTGCGTAATATCCAGCACCAAGGATTGGACCTGTCTCCAAAGTAGTCTTATCACTCTACAGTCCCAAAATATATGTTGTAGATTCGCTCCTGGATCCCCACATCTCCAGCAACAGTCCGGAATGTCAGGCTAAAGTTTATGCAAAAGGGCAGGAGCATGATACCAGTACATAAAAATCTTGTACTGGTTCTCCTTAGTTTGAGCAAAGATAAGACGATCAGCACCTGTTTCCATATTAGTTGCCAGGGGTCTCTGGGGGTGGGGACCCCAGATACTCCTCCCACTTTAACCATGAAAGATGTGAACTAAAGGTGAGTCCGGAGAGGGGGTTTATTAGAAATTTGTATATTGTAGATATAAACCCTTAGCTGAGTAACCTGCCCGACAAACCTTTTCAAACATAGTAGGGGGAGACACTGTAGTGGACTTCAATATAGAAGACATAAAGTGTCTAATCTGGAGGTAGGAATAGGTGGCCAAGGGGCAAATCGTGCGCGGACCGCAAAGCATCGAACGATTTCAGATTCAATGTTCTGTGATCCACCAAATCCGCAAAATAAAACAGTTTGCGGTCAAAGCAGGGTCTCAAACTCTCATCCGGTCGCGCATCCAAAAGTGAAGGATGGAAAATAAATGAGGTCATTGCGGAGGCATCAGAGCATAACCCAAACTTTTTGTAGCACCGCCTCCAAATGTCCCTAGTAAGGGTCATGGAGTGTAGTAGCATAATATTCAACCTTTGAGAAATAGTAGCCCACAGTAAAAGTTGGGATGAATGGGGCCACCATAGCTTCTCCACTTTCCCTCCACCTGGATATACAAATAGACTGACCATGAAGGTAGCTCACAGCTGGGCGGCCCTGTAATATTTGACTATATCTGGCACCGTCAGACCCCCATCCACTCTACCCGCCAACAGAACACTTCGGGATATCATATGTCTCTTATTACCCCACGCAAAGTGAATCAAGTCTGATTGCAAAGAACAGAGTTTCATAGGGATAGGAACAGGTAAGGTTTCGTAAAGATACATCAATTTAGGGAGAATGGTCATTTTAATCGCTGCTAAAAGCCCAAATAAAGATAGAGCCAATTGAAACGGTATGGGGTTTCGGGGCCCCACCGCTAGGTTGGGGAAAACCTCGGGGAACGGAGTCAAACCCCCGGGGTTTTTCACCAGACCCGCCGCAAACGGGATGGACTTGCTGGGGCGTGAGGCACCGGGTCTTTCCCCCTGACGTGACTTGCTAAGAGGGCGCCGGGGTAATGCGGGGGTACAGAACGTAATCCGAAGCTAGTCGGGACAGGCAGAAGGTAGGGCAGGGGGGCAGAGGTTCGGGTCAAGACGGGCAGACGGTCAGGGCGGGGGCCAAACGGGCAATTCGGGAACGTAAGCAAACGGACTGGTAAACGGGCATCAGAACAGACTCTAAATACTCTAAAAAACAACGGGACACACATCAACAATGAAAGGGTGTTTTGGGGGGGCGTGTACCTTAAATAGGCCAGCGCCCAGCAATAACCAATTACTGGGGCGGGGCCCCCTTTAAATCCAGACCACCCCGTCGCGCGCGCGCCAGGGACACGGGGCACGCGCGCGCCCCGGGGAACAGACAGGGGCATTTTCCCCGGAGCGTGGCTGGTAATGCCGGCGCCCGGGCAGCAGGGGAAGGGGGCGCGGGCACCTTGGGACCCGCGCCCGGGGCCCCCGGGCAGCAGGGAGTGGGGCGGGGCACCCGGGGGGGCACCCGCCAAACCCTGCAGCGAGGGGAGACCGGGGGCCCACGGTGCCCGGCCCCCATGACAGTCCCCCCCCCCCTTAGGTCTCCCCCTCTTTTTTTGGAAACCCTTTCAAGGAGGTCGGGACAGGTTTGGGGCCTCAGTTCCCCAAACCTCTCGGGCCCCAAACCCCCTTCCATCGTAAGGAAAAAACCGCTTCCCCCTCACTGTCTCTCCCCAGGACCTCCTTCCCCTCAAAGAGTTATCAGAATCGCCACAGGAGAAGGCAGACGATCTACGGGAGAAGCGATTCAGCAACAGGTTGAGGAGCGAGACATGGAAGGTTGGGGATACGCAGGTGGGAGGGAAAGCAGCATTAGGACACCGGATTTAACTGCCGAATACCACAAAAGGGCCCAAATATTTGGGACCCACTTGTCCCGGGGCACTTTGAAGCGAAATGACTTGGAGATAGCCAAACCCCTTCACCCCCTTAAAAGGGGCGCCGCCCCGGTACCTGTGGGCCCGGGGGTTTGATACAGAGGGGCCCGTAAAAGGGGCCTACTTGACCTCCAGAGAGATTTTATGTCCCGTACTTGGCATCCAGGGGCGGAACCACACGAATAGGCAGAGGGGGCGGGGGGGGATGACCAAAGGGACAAAAAAAAAAGGGAAGGCCCCTGTGGATTCAGAGCCCAAAGGATTGATGAAAATTTCCGCCCGGGGGGGAGGTGACCATTATCCTGGGGGGGGCAAACAAAAGCGTAGGGGGGTCCCCCACCACTGGTTGCCCTCTCTCCCTCCCCTTGGGTTTTGGGGGTGATAGGCCGACGAGAAGTCCAGCTGAACCAGTAATTGGTACACAGAGCCCCCAAATTTAGACCAAAGGGGACCCCCCATAAAAAAGATATGAAACGGGAGCCCATGTAGACGAAACCTGTGGAAAAGGGTTTTGGGCCAAAAAATGGGGGAAGGTAACCCGGCAGAGGGACAAAAGGCCATTTTAGAAAACCATGGGCCCACCCAAATGACTGTATTAAAACCCGATGGGGGCCCGGGGGGTCGAAATGAAGTCCAGGGGCATAGGGACCAAGGCTTTCGGCCTGGGGGGAGGAAAATAGTGCCCGCGGGTCGGGGGGGGACCTTGTTAGAGCACAGGAGTCAGGCCGGGACATAATTTTAAACATCAGGGCCAGGGTGGGCCCCATAATAGCGAGAGATTAACCGCAAGACTATTCACTCCAAGGGCCACATAGGGGGAAAAATGTCCCCCTTTAGAATACGAGGCCGCATGGCCGGGGGGGACATAAGTCTTTCCGGAGGTGGGTGGTTTTAAAAGCTCCACGGGGGGTGCCGTGAGGCCCCGTTCGGGAGGAATTATATCTGCAAAGGTCTCTTCCCACATGTCGGGGATGAGAAAGGGATCCCCCCTACTTTTTTCCCCGCGGCCAAAAGTGAAGGAAGAGTCAAAGCGGACGAAAAAGAGGCCCCCGGGCTTCAGGTTTTAGACTTAGCAGATTGAAGATAAGGAGGTTTTGTGACTGGAAGTTTTGAAGGGTGGCGAGCCCCCTCCAACAAGTGCCGCCATTCTTCTAGGGGCCCAATTTAATGGCCAAAAGTTCACGACTCCAATAAATAATTTCGCCGGCGGCATGAAGGTTCTTGAGAAGAAACCCCCAAGTACGCAGTTTTCCCGGAGGGGGACTTTTCAAAGGGACAGCTCCGGCACCCAGAAGACGTCCACCACAAAAAAAACGGGCAGTGGGCCGGGGGAGATAGCAAGGGGCCCAAGCAAAAAAACGGGTTTAGATGCTCAAAGGCTTCTTTACTTTGGGAAAAGGCCAATTTGGGGTTGGGGGTTTTTTTTCGTCATGCCCCCACGGGGCCACGAGCGTGGAGAAGTGCGAGATGAAATGTCTGTATAGTTCGCAAAGCCTAGAAAACGTTTTTATACCCGAAGACCCATGGTCGAGGCCCCTGTAGAACTGCAGACGTTTAGGGGGGGTCCTCTGGATCTTGATCCGAGACTATGTACCCCAGGAAGGGAACAAGTGCGCTCAAATAGGGATTTTTTCTAATTTTAACAACGATGGGCTCGGGGAAATTTTAACCAGGGGGGCATGATGGGGGTGAACCTTGGGTCTGGGAGAAATAGATGTATCCAAATAAACGAGAAAACGACTAGAGGAGGTCGGGAAGATCTCTTACGAAGTTCTGGAAAAAAGGCCGGGGCGTTGCAAAGGCAAAGGGCAAAGACCAAAATTCGAATGGCCCTCACGGGGGTTAAAGGTGTTTTCCTTTGTCGCCTTCCGAATACAATCAATTGTAGGGACCACGAAAGGGCCAATTTAGAAAAAAATTTTTGCGCCCCGTAGGCGGGTTTAAAACTCTGAAATCAAAGGAGGGGGTATCGATTCTTTTTTGGGTTTTCTTTTTTAGCCACATAATCGATACGGGCCCCGGGGGGTTTTCCCTCTTTCTTTTTTGACAAAAAAGAATCCGGGTCCCGCAGGTTTTGGATGACTTGCGTATAAAGCCCTTGCGGGGATTCTTGAATTTTTCCCGCACGATTTGTCTCCGGGGCCCCAAAGAGGGGAAACCGCCCCGGGGAGGGGGTGCCGGTTGCAGATCGTAGGGGATCGAAGGGCCCCGGGTCTCTTCGGAGAAAGTCGGCAAAGTCCTGGTAAGGGGCAGGGAAAACCTGGGGAGAGACTTCGAAGGTTTTGCAAAGCAGACCGCAGAGCGGCCGGAGTGCCCCAGGGATCGTGAGTACATGCCGGGCCCCAAGAAGGATCTCGCCCGTGTTCCCGCTAGGATCGGGGGCATGCCTTGCAAACCCGGGAAGGGGCCCGAAGGGTCTCAGAAGAGGAAAAAGGCAGCCGAGGGGAGTTTCACCCCCATTTCCCGGTGTGCGCGCCAACTGCGGGTGAGGGGGGCAGGTGCAGAACCGAATGGCATCCTTGGGGGCATTTCCCCCTGACAGAGGAACAACATGGTTTTTCTGCAGAGGGGTCACGGGAAGCCGGAACTGAGACCCCAGTGCATGCAATAAAGTTACCAGCGACCCTGAGTCCGGAAGGGGGTGGCCAAAAAAGGTACTGTCTGGGCGAAGTTCCACAACACCGGAATGGTCAGACGGGGAGAGGGCCGCACTGACACCTAGGATGCCTCCCCTACGGCCAGGGGGAGAGGTTCCCGGGCGCCCCGACAGCCCCAAAGAATGGGGGGGCGGGTCAAGTAGACTCCGTTGGAGGCGGGGTTTTTTGTTCTCCCCCAAGGGGAAAGTCGACCGGGGGGCCACCGAACAATTCTCCAGAGAGGAGGGGAGATCCGACCGCGACTCATCTTAAAAGGTCCCCGGGGCCTTGCCCCCGAAAGTCGCCACCAGAGCCCGTTTTTCCGTCAGTTTTGAAGCTAGCTACGAAACGCCAATAGTCCCACCCAAAATCACCCGACAGAGGGAAGCAAAGAGCAGCCGCGGGGAGGGAAAGGCCGGTTCCTCCAAACAGTGCGGGAAACCCTGGGGAAGCCTTGCAGATTACCGTGAGCGGATCTCCCCGATCCCCCTAGCGGGGGGGCCCAGGCCAACTTCGCCAGTTAGGGGGTAATAATGAAGGCCCCTTTACCCCTCAGTGGGAATTGATGTCCCAACACTCAATGTGGGTGGAGCATTGACTGGGAAGCTCTCCTTCTTCGGGTCTCCACTAGAGAGAGGGGGGCAGGAATCAGAGAAAGGGCCCGGGGAAATTTCAGGGGGAACAGGTGCTGGCGAGAGGTAGCAGCCCCCGATGGCTTTTAAAAGACTGCAAGATTTTTGCATCATGGCCACAGGTGGGGCGACACGCTGATCGCGGGCGACAGCCGCGCAAGTCCCGGATTTTAAGGCAGATTACCCCTGGCGGGAAACCGGCCCTTTTTTACTGTAACGGGTATGGTGGACCATGCTACGTTGGGGTAAACCACTCAGGGAACGGGGTTTAAGTACCCCCGGGTTTTTTACCAGGCCCGCCCCCAAAGCGGGGGTGGACTTGCTGCGGGGGGGCTACCCCGGGCGTTACCCCTGACGTGACTTTCTAGCGAAGGCGGCCCGGGGGAGTGCGGGTACAAATCGAAAACCGAACGCTATTTGGGGGCAGGCAGAAGGTCAGGGGAGGGGGGCAGAGGTTTGTGAAAAGACAGGCAAGGTCGGGCGGGCGGGGAAACAGGGAAGGGGCAGGAAAAAGCAAACGAAAGGGACCGGGCGATCAGAAAGACTCCAATACTCTCAAAACAACTGGGGCACACACCAATGAACTGGGAAGGGGGTTGGGGGCGTTACCTTTTAAAAGGACCAGGCCCCAGCAAAACCCAAATTCTGGGCCTGGCCCTTTAAATCCCGACCAGCCGTCCGCCCGCGGCCCCCCTAGGGACGCGGCACGCGGGGCGGCCGGAAAAAGACAGGGGGAGCGTTCCGGGCGGGGTGGTAAGTGCCGGGGGCCCCACGCAGGGAGATCCGCGGGGAGCCGGGCACCCCCCCGTGAGCCCCGGGGCAGGGGATGGCGCGGGGGAGCCGCGGCAACCCGCGCCGGAGCCCCACGAGGGGGGATTAACAAACTCTTAATCTCCACTATAAGTTTGGGGGAAAATTTTTTAAAAAAGAGAGGGATGCTGGCCAAATACACCCCCAATACCGCAAACGCTCACCTGCCATCGTTAATTAAAGTTTGGGTTTTCAAGAAAAAAGAGATCACCAGAAATTTTCACGGCATAGCCCCTTTTTTAGACATGTTAATTTTAGCCAGAAGAGCCCAAATCTAGTTAGAAGAGCGTCAGGTTAGGAAGGGGAGATGGGGTTAGTTTGTGGGGGGACATTACTGGACAGTGGATCTTAAATTCCGGCCTTTAAGGTTTTCATTAAGAATATCATCATGCCGGTTGCTGCACCCAAAAAGGCCAAATGCAGAGTCAAAAAGAAGGGGGAAAGGGGGCAGCCCTCCCCGGTTCCCTTTTTGGCTTTGCGAAGTAGCTTGGGAGTCTGATGAGCAACAAAGGAGAGTAAACCCCCGGAGTGCGCTAACAAAAGGACCATGACCCCAAAATGCTCCCAACGGGGAAACAAAAGGCCCCCGTTAAGGCGATCGAAAGCCTTTTCGGCATCTAAGCTAAGGAGAAGAAAGGGGGTCTCTTCTCCTGTTAAAGTAAATCAGCGATCGCCCTTCGGTATTTTTCCCCACCCTTCCGACAGGGGACAAATCCCACCTACCTTTATGTCCAATTTGCGGTAGTAGAGGGGAAAAGTCGTTTGCCAAACTTGGTAAAAAATTTTTAAAGTCGCATTAAAATGCTATGGGCTGTAGCAAAGCGCCCCCAAAGGGGTTTTATCCTTTTTGGGTTTTAAGTGAAAAAATGAATGGAGCATTGTGGAGGAATAGTATCGCCTTTCAAAATAATTAAAACTGCAAAAAAATTAAAAAGAAATTTGAGCGGGAAATTGATATAAAGAAGGAAAAAAAGTTTGGGTCAGAACACGGGTTCCGGGGGACCTTTTTAAATAGAAAAAGGGGGCTGACTAACGCCTCTCCCGAAGTAAAGAGTGAGGTTGTTGGCCCTTTCATAGAAATTTATTTTGTAAAAGCCAACAATTTTCATGTGTGCCACGCCAAGGTTTTTAGCTTTACCAAAACCAATCCCCCGCAGGGTGGACCTAGTCGGGTTTTTGCTAATTTTTTCCAACGTTCAATAAAAGGCAAGCATTTTTCTGGAAATTTTCCCATCCTTTTTCAAAAGTGAACCGAGTGCTTTACTTTCCCCTTGGCATCAAAAGTTTTTAGAGCTTCCCCTAAGATAGCCGGAACTACAGAGCCGAATTAATCTAAAAAAAACTCCCTACATGTTTTTCGCAACTCTTCCCTGGTCTGAGGATTTTAACAGAGATTCTTATCTCCAGTGGTACTTCTCAAAAAAGGTTCCTAGATGTCATGTGAATAATTGGGGGTGGTCAGCCAAGTAATCGAGCCCACCCAGCAGATTCCCATTTGAAGGCTAAAACATTTCCAAAAAATAGCTATTCTAGAAACGATGGGGTGGATTCGAGTAAAAGTATAAACCTTACCCAAAGGGTGGAGTACGCCAACAATTTGAAAAGCGGAACCGAATGACGAAAACCCTGGGGGAGTCAACGCGAGTCACGAGGAAATGTTTTTGAAGTAATTTTAATTTTTCGTAAATCCGGAAAAAACAAATTAAAGTTCCCCCCCAAAAAAGTTGGTGGGGGGAAGACCCCAGAGGCGAACAGGACAAAAGCCCCAAAGTTTGGGGAAAATGCATTTCTTTAAAGTACAGGCGGTCATCAGGACCCCCTCTAAAAAAAACAAAGCCCCCGGGGATCAGAAAATGCAGTTTTAATCTGTAAGGGGAGGACCAGAAATGAGAAATAGGACCCCCGGCCCCCCTTCCTGTCCCGAGACACCCCATATTGTCAATAAAATGCTTAACAAAATTGAAATTCCCTTCTTTATTGAAATGGGTCTCTTGTAAAAAGACGATATCCGCCGGGTCCTGTTTAAGATCAGTGACCAAGAGCCTTCTTTTGGTATTCGAGTTTAGACCCTTAACATAAAGCAACCTTATCTTAACCATTGGGATAACTAACAGATAGACCAGCTATATAATTGGATTGCAAATTAGAAGACTAAGAGTAACATACCAATTCGCGAAGGGAGAAAAATCTGAAATGTTCAAAAGCATCTGTGGAAACAAGAGGGGAAGGGAAACACAAGACAAAACAAAACAACAAATAACATCATAAACTTGTCATCACCAATACCAGAACTATGGGAGTTCTGGAGAGGCAAGGAATAATAGAGTATCTTAACTAGAAAACTCTAAAACCAATAGGAAATAAATCTATCACAAATATCAGTAACGGATTCTGGGGGGCAGCAAAGTGCAACCGAAGATAACTAAAAAAAAAAGTCAGATGGAACTCAAGAGCAATCACTAGTACTAAACTACAAATGCAAGAAGCCTTGCATATTACCTATATAGGAGGGGGCAATCCCTCACTAAGAATAATAGAGCTTAGGGGAAGAACTATAGCCTTATGAGAGGGAACATAGCAAATCAACGATTATGTAAAATTAACATAATCTCCAGCAACCGGAGAGGAGAAAAACTCTCAAAATAAGATCAATAAACATAAGAGCAATTAACGCCATACACTCAGAATGACCCAAATAAAGCGGGACCATAAGGGAACTCCAGCATCCCTCCTCCCATCCGAGAATCAGGTCCCTGTGAGAGCAGGATGACGCGGAAGAGACTTTGAGGGGTCTCGAGGGCGGCGTCTTTTATGTTGAGAGTGAGCATGTTGCCAATCTGGGGCCGGAGCCGGGGGTGGAACAACAGGGTCCCAGTTAGACAAATCAGGTACAGGAATGTCTAGAGTAGCACAGAAATCTGGAAGGTCCTTGCTCTTGGGACGCTCTGACTTTAAATAATCTATTAGTAAAAACAGACCAAGTGTAGTATTTTTTAAATTTCTGAAGCACAATGTATTGTAACTTCTATTCTGAATAAAATAAAGGTTAAGTTTTATTATGTATTCTGAGGTGGTTTAAAGGGGTTTTCTCACCACAGACTTTCACAGACATGAGCTGTTTCTGCCTTTCTTACAACTTCAAATCCAGGCGCGTTATCTCTCCTCCCAGTAGGCGTGTCTTCCCTCACTGAAGACTGGTGACATCATCACACCTGCTCCCTCCTTAGTCATCATCATCATTCTATGTGAGCAGTGGGAGAGAGTGAATGCCACAGCTCTATAGACCTCCTGCAAAGGTCAGTTCTCATGCCTGGAGAGCTGTCACCTCCCTTCACCATCCCCTTGTTACCAGAACACCTGTATTGGTGTAATCAGTTATACATACAGCCTGCAATGATTAAACAAATGTAAGGAATGCACTCTCCCCCCCCCCCTGTAATCAGGCAGATGGTAGAGGGGGAGGGGAATGTATAAGGGTGTGTTATATGGGTGGCAGAAGCAGAGTGTATAAGGGTATGTTATATGGATGTAGGTAGCAGAGTGTATAAGGCTGTGTTATATGGGTGGAGGGAGCAGAGCATATAAGGGTGTGTTATATGGTGAGGGGAGCAGAGTGTATAAGGGTGTGTTATATGGACGGATGGAGCAGAGTGTATAAGGTGTGTTATATGGATGGAGGTAGCAGAGCATATAAGGGTGTGTTATATGGTGAGGGGAGCAGAGTATATAAGGGTGTGTTATATGGGTGGGATGAGCAGAGTGTATAAGGGTGTGTTATATGGATGGGGTGAGCAGAGTGTATAAGGGTGTGTTATATGGGTGGAGAGAGCAGAGTATTTAAGGCTGTGTTATATGGGGGGAGAGTGAATCTAACAGCTAGAAACTAAGTAATTGCCCAGATCCTTCACATAGAGCTGTCACTGGGAGAGGAGCACAGAGAGATCAGGCAGCTTTTATTACACAGACAACAGCCAGCACCTAGCACAGAAAGCTGAGGCAGCCAGTTTCATTTTTACATAGCTCAGAGGGAAGTAAGCACAGAGAGTGCAGGCAGCCAATCACAGCACAGTGGCCATGTCCCACATAGGGGCATGTCCTGACGAGAGCTGAACTAAATACCAGTAAGCTAATCACAGCAAAGGGGGCGTGGCCCGACCACAGGCTGCAGAAATAGCTCTAGACACTTACAGATTAACTAATAGCTGCTATACTAAATGATTTAGGCAATACAAACCAATTGCTCATTTTTACTATCCCCATCATTACAGATATGATCTTTAGTAGAAGAGTGAAGAAATCAAGCGATACCTTTTAGAGGCTAAGTATATTTTATGGTGAGCTTTCGAGAGTACTAGCTCCCTTCTTCAGACATGATGTTATACAAGAACTGAAAATTTATAGACTTTTTATACACAAAAGACATGGACCCTCAAAGGAACTTAGAATTCTTAAAAATAACAAAATGCAATATAAGCAGACAAGTCATTTACAACAGGTCAAGAAATCAACAATCTGTAAACTTGTGAGGCATGACGGAGGGGGTCAGTAATTCTTCGTCTTATCTCTTAGCAATTAGGTATGATTTGTAGCTCTCACAGTTCACACATAGTTTGACATGAAGCTAGCATGGATATTTAGCCCATTTTGCAGAGTTTGAAATTTTTGCATTAAAAAAAAATACTGACCCCTCCGTCACGCCTCACAAGTTTCCAGATTGTTGATTTCTTGACCTGTTGTAAATGACTTGTCTGTTTATATTGCATTTTATTATTTTTAAGAATCTAAGTTCCTTTGAGGGTCCATGTCTTTGTGTATAAAAAGTCTGTAAATTTTCAGTCTGTATAACATTATGTCTGAAGAAGTGAGCTAGTACTCTCGAAAGCTCACCATCAAATATACTCAGTTAGCCTCTAAAAGGTATCGCCTCATTTCTTCACTCTTCTACTACTTTCTATTGCTAACACGGTACAACATTATACTACTAGATAAGATCTTTGTAACAAGAAAGTCCCTTTAAGATTGCTTATGGCAAAGAGTGTAGATTACTGTTTAGCCTTAAATCCCCAAACAATGAGGAGCCTTATGTATTCATCACTCGCCCGTAGTTTACCATTGGATCACTTTTGGAAGCTATTAACCTCTGTATACTAAGACACCCCACAAGACCTGCCGTGTTGAGGATAGTCTGATCCGGTCATCTAACCATCCAATTTTGTCCTCGTCAAAATAACTTTACGCTAAGTTTTCATCTTTCTAACACATCAACTTCAAGATCAGACTGTTATAATTCTAATTTATTATCCCTTTAACTATTGCCAGATCTAAAATTGTGCTTTACAGAGTTTGGAGAACCCTTATAAAACAGGGTTAACCGGGCGCATTAAGGAAAACCAGCTGCATATGCCGGCTCTGTATGAGCTGGCAGGTAAAATGGAGCATATAAAAAAGTTTTCTAAAAAGTTATTTTCTATTAGCCTTTTGGTGAGATGTACAGAAAGCTCAATATAGATTAATTTAAGGTTAAATAAAGTTTATTCACTTAGTGGGCAGGTATAAATGGTGGCGTTACTAGTAATTGATTAGAACTGAGGGAGCGAGGTAGATGCCTCAAGAAACGCGCAGTCCTACTTTTATATTTTGTGTTACTTATGGTCGTATGAACAGTGTTCTATGTTGAATATTCTGTATTGCACTTTCTGTACAACTGACCAAAAGGCTAATAAAAAATACGTTTTTGGAAAACTTTTTTCTACGATTTATTTTGCCTTGTGATGGCAGCTCATACAGATCTGGTGCACGCAGCTGGTTTTCCTTAATGCGCCTGGTTAACCCTGTATTATGAGGGTTCTCCAAACTCTATAAAGCACAATCTTGGATCTTTCATCTCGGTTATCCTATGACACTGAGGATTAAAGAGTCAGAGGTGGCTGCATAAGAGAACCCACATCCTTCTGAGATGACCTGTGTTGTGCCAGTGCCTGGTGCAACATAATCAGGTGAAAGTATTGCTTCTACTTGTGGCTACTTAACTACGAGTGTAAAGCTAATACCACACAGGAAAGCACCTTTGTCTTCCCCTCGGGGTGCTCTGACTGTCATTACTATGGGGGCACTGTGGTTGTCATGGCTACAGGGCGCTATGACTGACTTTACTATGGGGGCACTGCAGCAGTCATGGTTATGGGCATACTTGCCAACTTTTCAAAGTGAGAAAGTGGGAGATCCGAAAGGGTGGTGTGCGTAGCGCGCGTGGTAATACATTTGCATGACCACGCCCCATCTTGCTGGTGAGCCACGCCCCCTTCAAAAAGCCACACCCACTCCACCTAACTGTGTAATGACTCTGGAAGAAAGCTAAATTAGGGTTTTGGTGTCACCCAGCTTTCATGGACATTGGCTTGCCTATTTAGCATCCAGGAGAGCTGGGAGATAACGCCAAACTGTGACTGAACCATTACATTACAATCAATATTTCTACCATTCAGTGACCATATTGTGGTAGACACCTCTAGCCAGGTTGTTGCCCCCTTATAGCCAGGTAGATGCCCCCTATAGCCAGGTAGTAGCCACTTATAACCAGGTAGCTGCCCCCTCTAGCCAGGTTGTTGCCCCCACTATCCAGGTTATTGCCTCTTACAGCCAGGTAGTTGCACCTTATAGCCTGGTAGTTGCCCCCTCTATCCAGGTAGTAGCCCCCTGTAGCCAGGTAGATGCCCCCTCTAGCCGGCAGCTGCCCCTTATAGCCCCCACTAGCCAGATTGTTGCCACCACTAGCCAGGTTGTTGCCCCCTTATAGCCAGGTACGTGCCCCCCTATAGCCATGTAGCTGCCCCGTATAACAAGATTGTTGCCCACACTAGCCAGGTCGTTGCCCCCTCTATCCAGGTTGTTGCCCCCAATAGCCAGGTAGCAGCCCCCTATAGCCAGGGAGTGTCCCCTTGTAGCCAGGTAGTTCCCCCTATAGCCAGATAGTGACCCTTATTGCCAGGTAGTGCCTGTATAGCCAGGTAGTGCCCCCTTGTAGCCAGGTAGTCCCCTTTATAGCCAGGAAGTGCCCCTTATAGCCAGGTACATGCTCCCTATAGTCAGGTAGTGCCCCTATAGGCAAGTAGTGCCCCCTTTAGCCAGGTAGTGCCCCTTGTAGCCAGGTAGATTCTCCCTATAGCCAGTTACATGCTCCCTATAGCCAGATAGTGCCCCCCTTTAGCCAGGTAGTGCACCTAATAACCAGGTACATGCTCCCTATAGCCAGGTAGTGCCCCTTATAGCCAGGTAGTGCCCCCTTGTAGCCTTGTAGTGCCACCTATAGCCAGGTAGTGCCCCTTATAGCCAGGTACATGCTCCCTATAGCCAGGTAGTGCCCCCTTGTAGCCAGGTAGTGCCCCTTATAGCCAGTTACATGCTCCTTATAGCCAGATAGTGCCCCTATAGCCAGGTAGTGCCCCCTATAGCAAATAGAAATAAAGTAATAAAAGCTACTTACCTCACCATGTTCCCTGCAGCACGTCCAGCTCCGGAGATCTCCTGGGCCAGCAGAGGCTGCTGACCGAGGAGCTCCAGCTTCGCAGGGTCTGTGAATACAGCCGTGCATCACACACCCTGCGACGATGAACCGAGCGCTGTACATACACGGGAGAAGGCAGGAGGGGAACGATCCTGATGCTAGTACGACGCCGCCTTCGTTTAAAGAACGTCTGCTGGAGGTTCTCTGACCCTTCCGGGGGGGGGCAGGAGGTAACCCCTATTTGCGGGAAACTCCCGCCCAAATCGCGAGGGTTGGCATGTATGGTTATGGGGTAAGGACACTATGGCTGTCATGGGTACGGGGCGCTATGACTGTCATTACTTTGTGGCACTGTGGTTGTCATGATTAAGCATATTTGCCAACCCTCCCGGGTTAGGCGGGTCATTCCCGCTAATGGGGGCCGTCCTCCCCACACTTGGGTTGCTGAACCTCCCATAGCTGCCGGAGGTTCTTACTATAAACAGCATCAGCATAGCGTCTCTAGACGCTACCCTGAATCCAGTGTCCTCCGGTGCCAGCGGGGATGCTCTCAAAGCTTCAGAGGAAGCCCTAGAGAGCACTAGTGGGGAAGGGGGTGGGGCTTCGTGGGAGCCATGAGGCTCCACCCCCTCTCTCGATCAGAGTGAGAAACCAGGATGCTGACAAGACAGGTGAGTGCAGGGAGGGCTGTGTGTGTGTGTGGAGCGGTGTGTATATTGCAGTGAGCGGGGGAGGGGTGTGTGTATTGCAGTGTGCGGGGGAGGGGTATGTGTATTGCAGTGTGCGGGGGAGGGGATGTATTGCAGTGTGCGGGGATGGGGTGTGTGTATTTCAGTGTGTGTGCGAGGGGTGTATGTGTTTGAATGTGCAAGGGGGTAGGCGTTGCCCACTTATCTTATGCCCCTTGCTGTCTGTCTCTGGCGGTTTCGGGGGGCAGGAGACAGGCCACAAGGGGTAGAAGTTGCCCTCTGCTCCCTGTCTTCTGCCCCTTGTGTTCTGACTTTGGCGACTGCAGGGGACAGACTCTGGCGATTGTAGCCAATTTAGCATCCAGGAAAGCTGGGTGACACTCCATCCCCCAAAGGTGGCACCCAGTATTCCTATCATGGAAAGCTGGATGTTACCTGTGGACGATGGATGTCACCCAGCTTTCCTGCATGCTGGCTAGGGTATCCAGCCTATATATGTATGTGTGTAATGTTTGTCTATTTACAGGTTCCCATTTGGACTACGTTGGATTCGGTGGACTATGTCGGATCAACCTTGGATCTTTTTTTTTCAAATAACACGGTTAAAGAGGGCCGGTGTCGGGGAGTATTTATTTAAATAAAAGTTTTTTTGTGCAGTTTGTTTTTTTTTTTCCATATAATTCCAGTTAAAGTAGTGGAGGTGTCTGACAGACGCCTCTTCATTACTATTGCTCAGGCTTTGGTGTCAGCCAGCAGTCTTTTTTGTAGCCCAAGGCTGACACTAACCCTGTGTCTCGATTACCCCAGTACCCAACGCACCAGGGGTACTGGGAAGAGCCGGTAACTGTCACAAGCGGACCCTCTAATGTGAGGGTCTGCTTCTGGAGCTGGTGTGTGAGGTACTGGGGCAATAGTGACACGGGGTTAGTTGTGGTGCCAAAAAACACTGCTGGCTGACATCAAACCCGAGCGCTAGTAATGGAGGTGTCTGTCAGATACCGCCATTACTAACACTGGAAGAAAATGGGAAACAAAAACACGCAAATTGCACAAAAAGCTTTTATTTAACCCTTTAACACAAACAAAAAATAATAATTTTACACTTCATTTTTTTCCTCCTTGCCTTCCAAAAGCCATAACATTTTTATTTTTCCACCTACATAGACATGAGGGCTTTTATTTTGCGGGACAAGATGTACTTTCCAGTGGTGTTATTCATATTACTATAGAATATACTGGGGAATGGCAAAATGTGAAAAAAAATGTAGTTGTGCCATGTTTGCGGGGGTTTTGCTTTTACGGCATTCAATCTTCGGTAAATATAATGTGTTATCTGAATTCTACAGGTTGATACGCATCCAGCAATACCAAACATGGAGGGTTTCCGTTATGTTTTGGTGGCGTAAAAAAATTCCAAACATTTTTATATTTGAAATTTGCATCGCGGCACCATTTTGTGCGACCAATAACTTTTTTGTACTAACACCTACGGACGTCAGTGAGGGGGCATTTTTTGTGGGCTGTAGTGCACTTTTTATCACTAGCAGTTTGGAATGCATGCGACTTTTTTGATCACTTTTATTCCAATTTTTATAGGACATGAAATGACCAAAAAAACGCAGTTTTGGCGTTTGGAATTTTTTTTCTTCTACCATGTTCAGTGTACGGGATAAATGATGTTATATTTTTATAGATCGGACTTTTTCGGATGCAGCGATACCAAATATGTGTAACCTTTTTTATTATTTTATTATTTTTATTTGTAAAAAAATTTTTTTGCACTTTAAAACTTTATTTTTTTTACTTTAACATTGAGTCACCCTATGGCGTTTCACCACTAGGGGGCGCGATCATTAATACAGCCTAATGCATTGCATAGAAAATGTATTAGGCTGTACCAAGAAGGCGGTTTCCCCACTTCCTGTTTCAGGCCGGAAGTGGGGCAAAAGAGAATATGGAAAAGCAAAAGAGAATATGGAAAAGTAAAAGAGAATATGGAAATGCAAAAGAATATGGCAGCGATCAGAGCCTTCACAAGGCTCTCAGCTGCTATGTTAGCCCAGTGGGACTCAGCGATCTTATCGCTGATGTCCCGATCGGACTGAAGAACGGTGCACAGCACCGTTTTTCATTCATTTAGACGCCGCGGCAAAGATGTCTAAAGGGTTAAACAGCGCGGACGGGTGGTGCCGTCCCCCCGCGCTGCAAGCGGCGGGTGTTCGCTGCAATTAGCCGCTAACACCCGGCAGCTGTGTAACAGGGTCGCGCTGCGATCCTGTTACACATCTCCTTAACAACACCCTGATGTACCCATACGTCAGGGTGGTTGAAAGGGTTAAATAAACACTCCCCGACATCAGCCCCATTTCACCATTTTATTAAAGAAATCGATCCAACGTTGGTTCAACATAATCCAATGAGTCCTACATAGTCCAAAGGGGAAACCTGTATAAATATAAGAACATTACATAAAAAATTACAGTACTAAACTCCATCTCCTGCATCCCCTGAGGATCATACCTGTGGCTGATCTTCTGGGGGTGCACGGTATGGAGTTCAACCTGCACAATATGATTCTGGGGGTACAGAGCACAGACACAGCACAATCTCCATGGGGATGGTCCTCTGCTCCCCCAAAGAGATTGTAGGCTGTGCTCTGTACTCCTCTCTCCCACCACTCCCCACCATTGTGTTATGCATCCTAGTGCCAACACAAAATACAACCCCCCCCATCACCTCGCCACCTAATACCCCATAGTCCTCTCACCACCACCTATCACCCCATAACCTCTCCAGCTAATAACCCATAGTCGTCTCACCTCCACCTATCACCCCATAACCTCTCCAGCTAATACCCCATAGTACTCTCACCTCCACCTATCACCCCATGACCTCTCCAGCTAATACCCCATAGTCCTCTCCCCTCCACCTATCCCCCCATAACCTCTCCCCCTATTACCCCACAGCCCTCTCACCTCCACCTATCACCCCATAACCTCTCCACAAAATACCCCATATTCCTCTCACCTCCAGCTATCACCCCATGACCTCTCCAGCTAATACCCCATAGTCCTCTCACCTTCACCTATCACCCCATGACCATCCCACCTGCATCTATCACCCCATAAACTCCTAACCTACTAGCCCATGTGGAGTTTGTACAGAGGTGGCCACAGGTAATGAAGTGCTGAAAAAATAGAATTCTAAGATGTTTGTGTGGTAAATTTTGCAGGGATGAGTCGTGGTTGGAAGAAATAATCATGGCGGTCTGGACAGGATGGAGAAGAAAAGGGAAAGATAACAATTCCAGTCACAAGAGACGTCTCAGGTGAGTCGCTAGATGTTACTGCACTGTAATCACTTAAATGTCTGCAGAGCCTGAGTACACTGGTACCTACCACTCTATAATCACTGTATGGTAGAAATATTGGTTGTAATGTAATGGTTTAGGTTCAGGCACAGTTTGGCGGTATCTCCCAGCTCTCTTGGATGTTGAATAGGCTATCCAATGTCCAGGAAAACTGCGTGACGTCAAAACCCTAATTTAGCTTTCTTTGTTAAACAGTTAGGGGGAGTGGGTGTGGCTTTTCAGAGGGGGCGTGGATAGCCAGCAAGAGGGCGTGGCCATGCAAACTCTTGGCCTAGCGCAGCGCATCTTCAGATCTCCTACTTTCCGACTTTCAAAAGTTGGCAAGTATGTGATTAAGGGGTTCTATGACTGTCATTATTTTGGGGCCACTGTAATTGTCATGGTTATAGGGTGCTATGACTGTCATTACGATGGGGGCACTGCAGCAGTCATGGTTATGGGGCAGGAACACTATGGCTGTCATGGGTATGGGGCGCTAAGACTGTCACTACTCTGTGGGAAATGTGGTTGTCATGGTTATGGGGCTCCATTACTGTATTATTCAGGGGGCAATGTGGTTGTCATGGTTATGGCAAAACAGCCAACTCTCCCGTTTTTTGGCGGGGGGGGGTCCCGCTATTTGGGGGCCCCTCCCGCCCTCCCGGGGAGTTGGCATTCCCCGCCGCCTGCAGGCGGCGGGGGTCCTTTAAATTACCACGGCGCAAGAGTAGCGTGGTGCGCTACTCTTTCGCCGCGGGACCGCTCCCACAGGCGGGGGAGCGGCCGCAGCGGCCGCTCACCCGCCCGCGGTCTCCTGTGCAGGGAGGAGGCAGGGGATCGCTCCCCTCTCCCTCCCCCCCGTATGTAAGGCCGGTGTGGCCCGTACATAAAGGTCAACGGGCAGGGGGAATGACGCGCGGCGCAGGGGAGTGACGCGCGGCTCTTTCCCTTCCCCCCCGCCCCTGAAGAATCGGGGGAGGAGCTGGCAGCGCTCAGAGCCGGTAGGGGAATGGATTTTATTATTTGATTTTTATTAGCTTTAGGGGGCCTACCTGGGTAACAGAGAGGGCAACTACCGGCAACAGAGGGGGCACTTTCCCGGCAACAAGGGGACATCACCTGGCAACAAGGGGGGAACCTGGGGAAAAAAGGGGACATCTACCTGCAACAGAGGGGGGACTACCTGCAAAAGAGGGGACATCTCCGGCAACAGAGGGGGCACTACCTGGCAACGAGGGGGGACACCTGGGAACAGAGGGGGCACTACCGGCAAAAAAGGGGGCACACTGGCAACAAAGGGGGCACTACCGGGTAACAGGGGGGGGGCACTACCCGGCAAAAAGAGGGGGGGCACTACCTGGCTACAAGGGGGACACTACCTGGCAAACGAGGGGGGGACACCCGGCAACAAAGGGGGCATACCTGTAAAGATGGGGCACTACCTGCAACAGAGGGGCACTACCTGGCAACAGAGGGGCACACCGGCAACAGGGGGCATCTACCGGGAAACAGGGGACATTACCTGGCAAACAGTGGGGGCACTCCGGCAAACAGAGGGGGGACTCCTCAACAGAGGGGGGACTACCTGGCAACAGAGGGACATCTACCTGGCAAAAGGGGGGTACCTTTAAAA